>CAUYQV010073800.1:0-28225 GCA_963574575.1 Galagoides demidoff | reverse complement strand
GGGCACTGCTTCTTGGCAGTGACAGTCTTACTCTGGTCCTGGTGGCAGAGGGATCCCTAGACCTGTCATGAGAAGATTCCAGGGAGCACTGTGGAAGGCTAGCCTGGGTCACCTTGTTGAGCAGTCTGGAGCTCTGAAGCTTTGTAGCTGTAGGAGATGACCGGTGAGCACAGAGCAGCACTCTCAAGGAGGAAGTTCTCCCAGGGGCAGTGAGGAACTCTCCTTCGAGTGACTAGGGCTGAAGGATAGTCTGATTTTTCTATGCTACATAGCAAGTTACCATAACTTAGTAGCTTAACACAAAACCCACGTAGAATCTCACAGTTCTCTAGGTCAGAAGTCCTAATGCATATAGGGGAAGAATAATCTCTGTAGATGCTTAAGAGAAATAGAGCCACTCTTCTGTACCAAAAGACAGATTAGTGAGAGGAAAACAAAATGTATTGACATGGATATTTCACATATGCCGGAAGACACCCAGGGAATGGGGAGTTCTGCAAGAGGTGGCTTTGGATTCCAGCTGATATAACATCTTCAAAAAAGAGCGGTGAACCCTTGGAGAAGTGGCAAGACAAAGGAAAGGGACCTTGCGTCTCTAACGGCAGCAACTTGGTACAGTTTGTTAGTTTAGGTTTCTCCTGTACCATCTCTAGACCAATAAGGACCCAAAGACATTCCGGTCTTGGGGCCCTGTCCATGGAGACTGCACTGTCACCCCCCGGAGAACCTCTGTTTTTAAAGGGCTTACCTGACCACCTGGATTGCTTCCCAATCTTAAAGTCCTCTGTGCCATGTATAATATAACTTTCATCACAGGAAAATGCACCATATTTAGCCAAGAGATTATGGCAAGGCTCGTCAGCCAGGGTGCCGAGAAATCTCAGGGGATCGTTTAGAATTCTGCCAACCTCAAGTTCACCAGCCAGGAGACTGATGGAGAAGAACCTCAGAGGGCAGAATCCAAGCCTAGGTGAAAGACCACTACGGGCTCCCTAAAGTATTTGTGAACGCTTGAGAAATGGCCTCACCACGGTCCTCACGCCATTATAATTTGGGCACCAATGTTAGTGACAGGTGTCACAGCATGTGGTTAACACCAGAGACTCTGGGCCCGCAGTGCTCAGGTTCGGAACCCAGTTGTGTCATTCATTAACCTGCTAAACTTGGACCAGTTATTCACTTCTGTGCTTCGTAGAGAGATTCCCCAAGATCAGATACTTGAAAGGATTCACAGCTCAGATCCACATCAAGCTCTAACATAAAAGCAGATAACGAGACGCAGCAAGAGAGAGTGTAAAGAACTGGGGGCCAGGATACATCGAGGACAAGCTCTCTGTGTCCTCTCTCCAGGCCCAATCCCCAGAACTATGTGAGGAGTCACGGTCTGGGGAGAGCTCCAAGTAAAAGTTCCCACTGGGGTTTTAAGTCAACCCAGCTGAACACATTTGGCCTGTTAGAGAGCATCAGTGACAAACTGGCTTAGGGATCACTACTAAAGGGCTTTTGTTCTTTAAATAACACACCGCAAAGCCCCCTGCCCTTAAATTGGGCAAGACTCAAAGGTATACCCCAGAGAAGAGGGATAGAACTTCCCCACCCAGTTGTGAATTAATTCTATCCTCCTTAGCTCAGTGTCCTCATTGGTAAAAGATGAACAGTAACAATATGTATCTTATAGGACTCTGTTTGTAAAACACACAGAGCACTAGGACATAGAAAGCCCTACAGCAGCAGTTCTCAACCTGGGGGTCGGGACCCACCAGAACTGTATTAAAGGGTCGTGGCATTAGGAAGATTGAGAACCACTGCCCTACAGAGTTTTGGGATTTTTTTGAGACTATTTACGTAATTATCTTTCTATATGCTTTGTAAAGATTCATGTTATATGAACAACAGATTTTTTTTTCTCTTTTAAGCCATTTTCTGGGGTGGGGGGAGCAAACTAATCTTCCTGCTGGCCCATTTTATAATCTGGAGGAAAAACCAGGTCTAATTCACATATGACAAGCTGGACTTCAATTAAATGGCATCTCTTATAAAGGATCTTGAGAGGCACAGAATTCAGTTCGTCCCAAGCGATGATTTCATCCTGTCAGTCCAAGCCTATTCGTTCTCCTTGCCTCGTGGTATGTTTTTAGGTAGTTTTGTTTATCTGTATTATTCAATCCATTGTAAGTGTTTATGTCTAAGGAACAAATTCTAACCTGTTATTTCCAGAACCCTGGCTGTGTAAGCAAAGCTCTGCAAGGCTCCCCAGCCGGACTCCCTCCTCATCGCTGTTACATTGTTAATTACTTTATCCTGCACCATTCATAAGTTTCATTCTGGGTGCAATATTTTGCAAATGCTTATATAAAAGAGAGGGCTTTGTTACATTGCCACCAGTAAAACGTTTAGGTTTTAACTGATTATTTTAGGCTTAGCTGTCAGCAGTTCACAGCTCTTCAGTCAGACAACTGAAATGATGAATCCACGAAGAAAGTGGAGGAGGGTGGAGGGCGGAGGTGGGGAGGAGGAGTCTGCGGGGAAGAAAAAGGAGACAAGGATTCGCCAGCGTTTCTGAAGGTGTGAAGGATTTTTCATACGCGCAACAAAACCGTACAAACTGCGCACTCTTTTATGTGGAATGAGACGGAAGAGAGACTTATTAATTATTGCCAGTCTTTTTAAAAGTCCTTTTGAAAAGCTCTCCTTACGAATTTACCAGTTTTCAAGGAAAGAGAGGCAGGCCACATGCTGCGTCAGCAGAATCAGGGCTCTGGGTAATTGATCAATGTGATCCCTGTCACTCATTTTTCCTACCAATTATTTTGTCTGTCTTAATTTTTCCAGTTTTTTTTTTCTTACTAGGCTTTTACTCTTGCTTTGAAGACATGTTCCATCCAAGCATTGAAGCCAGGATTAGGAAGTGGTTCATGAGAGAATGAACTGGAATATATCGTTGTATTTTTGGGTGTTGTGAAGAATTCAGTGGGACAGTAAGAATTGGAGAGATGAAAAGTAGGAAAGGACTGGCTTATGATAAAGACTTACTCCAACAAGTCTAAGATGCCACTTACTAAAATGCACAATCTTATGTGTCACTGAGAAAGAAAAAGCATATCAATTTTAAGTATAAGGAAATATCACTTATAGGACATAGTACACTTTAGATATTGAATTCTTAATTCTGGTTAAAATTCTTCCAGATATTATGTATTTAAGATATGGAATTTTAGTGGGCGTAGTGATACATCATTATGCTTTTAATTTGCATTTCCCTGATAAATGCACTGGCTAAATGTATGTTCTTGTGTTTATTAGCCATTTCTATATCTTCTTTGTGAAGTACTGTAGGTGAGTCTTTTGACTATTTTTTATTGGGCTGTGTGATTTAAAAATAAACATAGGCATATTGAATTATTTTAGTGTCTTATATTGAGAAGTCCTCTCCCCAAGTCCATGCATTTTTAATAGGAAATGCCAAGTCTTCAACAAGCCCTAGTGGAAACACGAGATATCTGGGTGGAAAATTAATGAACCACAACTCCTATCTCGTACCATGGTCACATAGTAACCTGAGGTATGTTACAGGCCTTAAATATAAAAGTTAAAACTGTAACTATTCTAGAAGGATACAGAGAATAGTTTTATAAACTTGGAGAATTTATAAGCTCTCCTAGAAGAGACAAAAACCACTTACCGAAACAAAAAAAGTTGGATTATTATATAAATTATTCATAGCATTATTTTGACGAGATTGGCTCTTCCAGATTCTCTAATTTTGGACAAGAATTTTAAGAGGATACTGTAAATTTCTAAAAACAAGTCGAGCTGGGCTATAGAACCTCCTGCAGTGAATTGAAACTCAGCCATGTTAGTTTAATTCTGTATCAGCTACTGTTAGGCTTAGTGAAGGAGCTTAATCCAAGGCAGTGTCCCCCTATGAAATTTTATTTGACATTGTCTAAATAAGACTTTCAGGAGAAAGCTGAATAGAAGTGACAGGAGCGTTAATTAAGTTGAGAAACATCACTTCCTTCTCTAGTTTTTCAAAGAGGTTGTATAATAGTGATATTTGTTCTTTTTTTTTATTAAATGATAGCTGTGTACATTAATGCAATCATGGGGTGCAGTGTGGTGTTTTCATATACAATTTGAAATATTTTCACCAAACTGGTTAACATAGCCTTTATGTCATTTTCTTAGTTATTGTGATATTTGTCCTTTAAACATTTATCGGAATTCACCAGTGAAACCATTTGGTCCTGGTGCTTTCTGTGTGGGGAAGATTTGTCGTTATAAATTCAAATTCTTTAGAGAATAAAGGATTATTCGATTTTTTTTCTTGTGTTAGTTTTGCTGGACTTAATTTTTTCCCACATTTTTGAAACAGGGTACATGTCTCTTGCTACGTCTAAGGTATCTGTTAATGTATCTATAAAAGATCCATACTGATGCTCCTATTTATATGCCCTAGTGTTATCAAGCGGGGTGGTAATCTGTTCCAGGAATTAGTCTCTCCTGATAACAGTTCCTTCTTTCACTTACCGCGTCATTGAGTTGACTTGTCACACGCCCACATGCTGATAGTCACACATCGGTTGTGTGACTGAAGACCAACAATACATTCTACCCCCGGCCATCATGATTGGGTCAGGACACACATATAATCCGTGCTGCTCCAGTGAAAACCATTGCTCAGGAATTTTGCTATGACTATTAGGAATTCCTCTGGGAGTTCCCGTAGGAAACTCCTAGAGCTTCTATCAGCTTCCATGTGGACAGAGGCTGCCTAGGAGATATGTCAGTACCAGGAAAGCAAAGAAGCAGGACCAACTAGAGGAGAAGATAAAGCAGAACACCTTCTCATTCAGTAAAGCTCCTCAGTCCCCTTGGCATTTTCAAGTGATATAAGGCAGTAAGTTATTTTTTTAACCTAAGCCAGTTTGAGTTGAGATTTTATCATCTGTAGCTTGTCTGATGAAGTGCTGATGGTGATGGTGTTTGTTAGCATTTCTGTTGTTTTAGTATTTGTTACTATGTAATTATTGGAAATGCTGGCAGCACATTTGGGGAGGTAGATCTCTTTTCTGTACCCTGATCCGCCTACCCGCCCTTGCTCAATGAGCCGGGACCTTCTGTGTCAACACCTGCAGTAATGTGATTTCAGAACTCTGTGCCATTGGCAAAAGAAATTTTGCACGATTCCAACCCCAGGTCTTTCTTTACTTCACACCTCATCTACTTCTTGCCAATATACCCTCGCACTTTTCAGGTTTAACTAATTACTACACCAGTCAGTGGCAAAGCTTTTCAGATAAGGAGCAAGAGCCTCGGCTGCCTTAGAGAGGAATTGTTAATGAAATCTCCGGATGAATAAAATATCGTGTCTTCCATCACCTCTTTGTAGGATGTCCGGGATTCCTTGTACTTTGATAATGGCCATCGTTCTTTAATGACAACTTGTTAACATTTAGATTGTCGTTTTGTGTTCTAGCAAGTAACTGTGCTGGCAAGCTACAAAGGGAACTTTGGTATTAAAGATATGGGGCAGTCTTCCTGCCTGGAATACTTAATGTCTTTTCACTTGGTTCATATAAAACACCCGCTAAAGCAAAAAAAAAAAAAAAAAAATTCAGTTGCTCCTCAGAGCCTAAAATGCTTCTATCCTAAAAAATGTGTCTGGTCATCCAACTGGTAAGGTGTGTTTTTTCCATACATTCTGCTGGGGCCAGACTATACATGGAAAATATGTTAAAACGAGTGACACAGAGCCTCGCTGCTTAGAATGTGTTACGTAGAATCAGTTTGTCAAAAATGCAGAATCTCATATCTACGCCCAAATTTGCTAAGCCCTAAGTTGTACTTTAACAACAGGTACTTTGCAGGCAAGTTAGAGTTTGAGAAGGGTACACGGAGACCATTTGTCTCCAAATTTAGGTGAGTATACAATTGATGGAGGAGCTCATTTAAAAAATGCATATTCTCGCTCGGCGCCTGTAGCATAGTGGTCATGGTGCCAACCACATACATCAAGGGTGGCAGGTTCGAACTTGGCCCAGGCCAGCTAAACAGCTGCAACCAAAAAATAGCCAGGTATTGTGGCAGGTGCCTATAGTCCCAGCTGCTTGGGAGGCTGAGGCAAGAGAATCGCTTAAGCCCAAGAGTTTGCTGTGAGCTGTGACGCTACAGCACTCTACCAAGGGTGACATAGTAAGACTCTGTCTCAAAAAAAAAAAAAATGCATATTCCCCAAGCTTGTTAAAAATGAGTTTCCGTGGAATCTAACCCTGAAGATACTTTTCTTCATAAGTTTAGGTTTAGAAATCAGTATTTAAGTAGCCTCTCTACTCTAGTAATTTAGAGGCATATGGGTTAGAACTACAGTAAAACAAGTGAACTGCAGTGAGGTGTTAGAACATGTGCAGAAAGTTTAGCAAAAGAAGCAGGAAGAATAGAAATTGAAATGAATGCAACTACAGAGACCACATGTGTATTTACACATATATACATGTAACACATACATATGTGTACACATGTAATAGAGTCAGTGTTCATATACCTGTGTAAGTATTATATACGCTCTCTGAACCTCTATGCCAATTTAGCCTTTAGACCTCATGAATAATAACACAGTATCAGTAATAGCTAATACTTACAGAGAGTTTACTACATGCCAGGTCCTATATTAAGTCCTTTTTATTAACTTAAGTTACCATGACAATTAGAAATTGTTACCATTCTAAATTTTGTATATATAACTATGTTACCTATGTTTTATGTAAATACATTATTATAACTATGTAATATTAGATATATTGTACATACCTATAGAATATGATAGCATGTAACAACAATATATATTTATATATACAAGGGGTGACTGGAAAGGGTCTAGTCATGTAATATGAAAATCACAAAAGCAGTGACTGGGTCCTTTCTAGGCAGTCCTCATGGGCATATAAATTTAAAGGTGTATAATACATAGATTGCATGTATAATATATATGTTAAGTATGTATGTGTATATGTATATATGTTATAATAAAATGAAGTGATTTTTCCTTGTATCCACAATAGTGACCTATTTCTAATTTTTATTTCTGATAATAAAAAAGAGAGATTTAGTTATCCTTGTAAACCTGGTGAAATTATAGATTTTTATACCTGAAAAATGAGCCTTTGTCTGCAGCTCCCCACCCCCAATAAACAATGTAAAATGCAATGTGTGTGGTGACAGCGTGTTGCAGGAGGTGCGGGCCTCATTCTGTGTCCCAGATTACAAATCCTGCCAAATCCTTGCACTGACCTTGAGACTCTCTCAAGGCAGAAACTGAAACTATCCTTATAGAGCAGGTATCCTCAAACTACGGCCTGCAGGCCACATGCGGCCCACCGAGGACATTTATCTGGCCCGCCCAGTGTTTTTGCCGCAGCTACCTGTCCTGCTTAGCAGCCGACTTGTCCTGGGGCCCGCAGTTCAGCCCAGCAGTGGTCTGAGGGACAGTGAACTGTCACCCTGCTTAAAAATTTTGAGGACCCCTGTTATAGAGGCTTGTGCCTCTGGCTGGGACATGGTGTCTGGCACTTGTGGTGCTCCCAACTCAGTGCTCTACGGATCAGATATCTGATGATCAGCAGTTTATTCCTGATTTTCTAATGAGAGAAAATTGCCAATAGTAATATAATAATTATCACAGCATTTGGATGTGTGTTGTATAAACATGTCCCAGGATGGTGCTCCTCAAATGTCAATGTGCACAAGGATCACACAGAATTCTTTTTGGGTGCAGGTTCTAATTCGGTAGTTGTGGGGCAGGCCCAGGTTTCTGTATTTTCAATAATCTCCTGGGACACCCTGACGAGGCTGGTCCAAGGATCAGTTTACCTTGAGCTACAAAACGATAGAAGACACGTGATGGAAAAAGGAAAGAAATCTCGGTTTACATCCCAGCTCCCTCGTCACTGGCTTCATCATGTCCATGTTTCACTCAGTCCCTGTTTACTGAGCACTTACCACCCAGCACTTGGCACGCCAGGCACTGGGAACAGGCAAGATTAACAGCATCCTATTTTCAGTGAATCTGGTTATATAATGACCTACACCTTAATTATGATTATAGAATTTTATCTTAAAGTCTTTTTTTTTGAGACAGAGCCTCAAGCTGTCCCCCTGGGTAGAGTGCCGTGACATCACAGCTCACAGCAACCTCCAACTCCTGGGCTCAAGCGAGTCTCCTGCCTCAGCCTCCCAAGTAGCTGGGAGCACAGGTGCCCGCCACAACACCCGGCTATTTTTGGGGGGCAGCCATCATTGTTGTTTGGCGGGTCTGGGTGGATTTGAACCCACCACCTTAGGTGTATGTGGCTGGCACCTTAGCCACTTGAGCCACAGGCACCGAGCCATCTTAAAAGTCTTGTTGAAAATAAGTATATATAAATAAACCACCCTGCATAATCTCTAGCGCATAGTAGGTATTCAATATACTATTCTTTTCGAGGACAGAAGCTCACCTTCTGTCCATAAGCTCTTTGGAGTTATCCTTGATGTTGGCAATGTGATAATCAGCTGGAAATCAGGGGAGGACAGTAAATCAAGTCTCTCATGAATAATGCAGTAGGTTAATATTATGCAGCATAATAGGGAGCTGACCATATATAATTTAAAGAGGCTGAGTGATTTTTTGGAGTAAATTCTTGGTCATGAATCAAGAGCTGTGATTGCTAATCTTCAGTTTTTCATCGAAGCTTTTTGATATTCTGGGGCAGGTCCTCATAACTTACATCCCACATCCTATAAAATAAGGTCCTATGGAATTAACTCATGGAAATCGACTGTTAAAACACTTAATAATTCAAATTCAACAAATATTTATTGAGCATCTCTAAGGCAGTATTCCCTCTGGGGGACAGAAATGATTTAAGTCATAAGTCTGTATTCCAAGAACTTGGACATCATCTGGAAAAAAAGTGTTGCATCTGTTCATTTGTTTTATTTTCTCCCTCGTTTGTCTGACACTTACTCATTCAATGCAGGTCAGAGGGAGGAAAGAAGATGAGTCTGACATAGCCCTGGATCTCACTGGGGAGGGGCTCAGCAGATGCAGACAGATTGCATGAAGTTGCTACGGGGTGAAGTGGAGGAGCGTTTGGGGAAATAGCTAAATGGGAGTGACAGATTGCAAACATTTCTAAATATTAAGGCTTAAAGAAAATAGAAAAATCTGTATAATCTATATCTAGAGGTTTAGGAACAGATATTAATATCAGAAGTTTATTTAAGGGTAAATTAAATAAACTAAAAGTTATTTAAGATTATCGGGAGATGAGGATCCGTTAGGAAGTCACTTAAGTTACTCTTAAATAAACATAAAGTCTTGTTGGATGAAAGTGTACAGAAATAAACCACCTGGCGCAATGCCTGGCGCATAGTAGGTGTTCAATATATAGTTCTTTTGGAGGACACAAGCTTATATAGTGTTAAATTTGATCAGGTTGAAGGATGATAGAAAAATTTTATCTAAAGAGCAGAACTATATAACTTGTTTCCAATGTTATTGAATACCTGCTATGGGGGAGGGACCATGTGAGGTCAGAACACTTGGTCGAGAAAGAATTTCCTGTGCAATCACAAAGGCGTGACAACAAATTAAAATCAGTTATGTGAGATAGAATCATAGAATAATGTGTGTACAGATTCATGACAAAGTACAGAAGTAGGAGGACTGGACTTTTGTAAAAGTGAGGGATCTTCTTTTGGAGAGGAAGGGTGATGATTTAGAGAACCCAAGAAAGGTTTCTTGAGAAGGTTTTATGGTTCAAATAGGAGTTTTCCAAGAGGAAAGCGAGGGAGAGACCATCCCTGACAAAATAATCAGCAGGCGGGCAACATGGTCCTGTAGTATGTCCTGTGGTCTGACATTGGTGGAGCCAAAGTGTGACTCAGCCTGATCCTCTGGAGGCTGCAGAGCATTGGTTTTGCTCCGGGGTCACTCAGCCTTGGACCAGAGCGCTGGGCCTCTGCACTCTCACCACCAGTCAGGCATTGGCTGAAGGCAGTGCCTGGACAGACATGTCCAACACTCCAGTTCTCTGCTTCTGAGGGACAAGTGGCTTCAGAAGGCAAGGGCAGTTTTCAGAAAGAGAGACACAGAGCAGCCCTGACTTTACAGGTAGGGAACACATGGGAGCGGACCCGTGAGGCAAGCGTGACTGTACCACAGCCTGGTGGAGTTACACTGCAGTGGCTACCAGTGTCAGTCTATAATGCAGAGCTAAATTTTTGTTTTCAATCCCTCATTTTGTCTGGGTAGCAAAATTCAATCATAGGCAATTTGGAGATTACTAATCCTTCTGGGGTTGTGTCCAAAATTTGGATTACAAATGCCAAAACCCCAGATTAGATTTCCTAGTGACTGCTGAGAGACCCATTCCCTGGGTATTAAGTTACCAGTCACCTGTGTATATGAGTGGCTGTGGGGAAGCCCGATCTCCTAACAAGGGCAGGGACCCTCTGCTGCCTACGGAACTCCTAGGCAGTTGGCATCTCTCCATGACTTCTTTTCCATGCTGCTTGTGTAAAATACTTATAGGAACTTCCTTCAATGCCTGTGCAGAGGCATGTCTTCATGGTTTGAGTTACTCTGACGGATAAGCCTAGGCTGGGTAGTTAATAAGCCACAAGTGTTTATTTCTCACAGTTCTGGAGGCTGGAAAATTGAAGATGAAGCTGGGGTGGATTTAATGTTTAGCGAGGGCCTGTTTTCTACTTTGCCATCTTCTCTCTGTGACCTCACATGGTGGAAGGGGGGAAGGAGTCTTCTGGGGCTGCTTTTATAAGGGTATCATCCCATTCATGAGGGGGCTGTCCTATGACCTAATCAGCCCCTAAAGGTCCCCCCTCCTGATACCATCACACTGAGGCTTAGGGTTTCACGATGTGAATTTGGGGGAGACATAAACATTCACCCCATATCAAGAAAGGACCTGCTGCTGCTGTAGCTGCTGGTCTTCTTCCTAGGAGTCGTCTGCCTCCAGGGGACCTTATCTAATAAATGCAGCCTGGGACCTTCTGCTCTGGGGGACTTTCCATGTTTTGAGTGTTGGCAGGCTTTGTATAAACATGGCCCCTGCTCCCTTCTCTGGGAACTACCCTTACATTATTTAACATTCACGTTTCACACACTGAATAGTAATGCATAGAGCTCACAGGCAAAGGAGGAAAAAGAAGTTCTAGGGAACAGCAGGTGGTTAATATTTCAAAAATATTACTCTAACACCAAGAGAGAGCTAGCAGCAAGAATATTTTCTCCTATTTTAGCCATTATCTAAATTTTATTCTTTTTTTCCTTCATTTCATTTACATTTGTGGGCATCTGGGACACACATTAGAGTCTCTTGGGAGAATCTTCAAAACTGTGTTAATGTATTGAACCCACCTCAGGCCAATCAGATCAGAATATCTGGGGGGGAGGCTCAGATACTGGTTTTTCTAAGCACCCCAGATTATCCCAGTGTGGGTCAAATAAAGTGGGATCAAGAGTGCTGTGGAGTTCAATTGGTTTGAAATGTCACAGTAGGCTGCCAACAGAAAAGGGCTCACACATCACTGTACATCCAAGCACAATTATCCCAGATGTAGGATTTTGGTACCTTCCACTCTCGTGTGATTCTAAATGATGTCCCATCTGAGGGCTAGTGTCTCCAAGGAACGTTTTTATTTCAAGCTCATGTTATTCGACCTGAATATATTATTTACCAACTTTGCAACCATTTAATGGTATGTGCTAGCATCACGAAGACAGAGAAAGTTCCAAAGATAAAACAAATTTAAATTGTTTCAGACTAGGTTTTGAAATGTAAGGTGTTTCTAGGCCAGATAACGCACCACGTCCTGTATTGTATGTTCACTTTGTTTCACCTGGGAAAATGGCCTTTTGTTTTAGAAGGTACTGGACGAAGCCATACAATGCAGTGATTAAAACCACAGGCTCTGAGATCTAATCAAGATGGCGGCCGAGTAGCAGCTTCTGTGTAACCGGGTGCAGTGAGAAGGGGTAGAGAACACTCCAGGCATCTCTGGCCCGTAGTTTTGCCCAGAGGCTGTCCACTGGTGGCCCAAGAAGTCAGTGAGAGATTTTTGGACCCTACAAGGAGGATGGAAGCGCTGGAAAACTGGCAAGTGGTGGGTGTGTTTGTTCAGTAGGAGGCTGCCTGCAGCTGCACCTATAGCACCAGCAAGACTGCAAGTGGGAAGAGTCTTGCCTGGGGGCTGTTTTGGTTTGTCTGGACTTGGGTACTCTATTGAACTGCCTTGAGCTGGTGTGTGGATGACTTTGGGCGCTGTCTGGGTCCCGGACTGAGCCGCTGAGCTGGTAAGGAGCTGATGTCATTCAGCTGTGGGCTGCCCACACAGTAATTGTGGGGGAGCTGCTCCTGCTTGGTGCAGCGTGGGGATCGGCAGGGAGACCTTGGGCAAGTATTCTAGTGACTGAGGTGCCCAAAGGTAGGGACTGAGATGCCTGGAAACTGTGGAGAGCCTTGTGTTTGACAGATTAACACCCTGGGCCCTCAGGGCATTGAGGGAAACTGGATTTGGCCCATTGGATAAGCAGGCAGCCATGTCGGGAGAGATCCCAGGGATAAGTGCTTTCCTTGGAAAGCTTCTGCTTGGCCAGTGTTCATGGTCTGGAGTGTCTTTTAAGTGGGCTAAGGAGACATTTGGGCTCCTAAGCCTGCCGGGTCTATGAAACCAGTCGAGGCCTCTAGTCTCCATCTTGTACAGCTGTATCAACATTGGGATTATCTTCTCACTCCTCAGAAGATCACAGGTTGCCCGGACAATATTTACCAAGATATACATACTGTTTGGTTTTTTTGGTTTTTTTTTTTTCTTAATTTCAACATTTCTCTCTCTCTTTTTAAAAAAATTATTCTAGTTTAAATACACTCTTCCATTTTTGCCTTCTTTAATAATTAGAATTTCATTTTTGCCAGTGTTTCTGCCCCTGTTATTTGTTTTTTTTTAACCCCTAATTTTATCCTATTAGGGTTTTTGCTTATTTGTTTTGGTTTGATTTATAGTATTTTTGTCTTTCCGCTCTATCTGGTAGAGGTGGGGTACTGTGTCTGAACAGCTGGCAAAGAGCTGTTGACCTCAAGGGAATCACCAACCCAGAACCCCCAGAGGTGGGGGATCTTTAAGGGTGGCTCCTAGTAACCCTATATACACCTGTATTACTCCTGTTTCTTTCTTTCTGTGCCTTTCTCCTCTTTGCCAATATTGCTTTTTACTTACCTCCTCTTCTCTCTCTCTCTTTTAAAAAATCTTTTCTCCCTTCTTGCTCCTCAATCTTCTCATCCTTCTGGTCTTGTACCAAAAGGACTCATTACAACTTTAGACCAGCGGCCTAGTAACTTAGAGCAAGAAGAAGTGAAAGGAAAATTAGGGTAAGGAAACAGATACAAGAAGGCACTCATGAAAGAGCATCAGCAGAAAAATCCTGGCAACATGAAATGCCAGTCCAGAGTAACCCCTTCTAGGGATCGCGAGGCAGCTACAGCAGAGGAGTCCTCCTATAAGGAAATGTTAGAAATGACAGAGGGGAATTTGAAATGTAGATGATGAAAAGAATGAAGGAAATTGCTGGGAAAGTAAAAAACAATCAAAAAACAATGAAAGAAATTGCTGAGAAAGTGGATAATAACCAAAAGGAAATTCAAAAACAGAATCAAATAAGAGATGAACGATAGGAAGAATACAGAAAGGATATAGCAGAGCTGAAGGAACTGAAGCAGTCAGTTAGGGAACTTAAAGATGCAACAGAAAGTATCAACAACAGATTAGATGATACAGAAGAAAGAATCTCAGAGGTAGAGGATAAAGCTCTCAAGATAACTCAGATAGTTAAAGTGGCTGAAAAGAAAAGAGAGAAAGCAGAACATTCACTGCTAGAATTATGGGACTCTATGAAGCGTTCAAACATTCCCAGAAGGGGAAGAAGAATGCCCCAGAGGAATGGAAGCCATTCTAGAGAATATTATAAATGAAAATTTCCCCAATATCACCCAAGATTCTGTCCTACTCCTTTCAGAGGGATATCGGTCCCCTGGTCGCCTCGACCCAAATAGGCCTTCTCCAAGGCATATTGTGATGAATTTATCTAAAGTCAAGACAAAACCAGAAGCTCTGAGTCAGACACATCCAGCCTTATGTCTAGCCACAGACAGTTTGCAATCTTTCCAAACCTTGGTTGGTTTGCTCTCCTGCCAAATGGAGATAAATATTTCTAACTCATTGAAGTTTCAGAAAAATCAAATGTGGAAATAAAACAGATTGATGGTATGTTTGACGTACAGTGAATACTCAATGAATTGCTGTGGTTGTTTTTATTAATGTCACCATTATCCCATTTATCTATACCAAAATTACGTTTGTATACAATAAATTTATACAAATAAAAAAGATGTCCTTTAAAGAAGTAGCCTTCTTTTCCCCCTCGTTTGAGAGAGAGCACACAGGCATTCATGAGCAGGGCAGGGGAGACAGTTTGTCCTTCTAATTGCCTGCAAACCCTCTTAGGTTTATTTCTGAATTTTGAGCACCTGCAGGCATTTTCAAGAAAAGGACACGTGCGTGTTATGTATTTGCGCAAACAACCCATGAATTTCTTATGTCGACTATAACCTGCAAATGACAATCTGTTTCTGGGTCTCCAGATTACGTTCAACGGTGATAGATAATTATCGCATTTCAGAGCTGGATGATCAGTGTTGAGCTGCTAAAAGTCTGACAGACATATTTCATTCTAGGCTCATTTGTCATCTCGGATAAGTAAAAAGCACAGAGTTTCACAGCGTACCCCACACCCCAGGCTTCTGTGCACGCTCCTTCCACCGGGATGCTTGCTCCCTGATTGATTTTCCACCTCGAGTGCTCTCTGAGAGAGCCACCAGCCTGACTCTCTTCTCATTACTTTGTGGTGACACGCACGATGGCAGCCTCACTGTGAATAAGTGGTGATGATGATTCCAGGTCAGGCGTGATCTTTATTAGCTGCTCCATCTAAATAGGAAGGTCTGTGATTTGGGAAGAAATGTGTCCATTGGGCGAAAGTGAGGCAATATAGTAATAAGTTCTGCATTTAATCTTGAGGATCATAAAAACATCCAGTATAATTTGGGTGTGGGGACTGTGCGTTTCTAGAATCTTCATAGACGTTACTTTTCACTCAGCAGCCTTCAATGGCACATGTGATTAGATCTGTGTTACAGATTAGTAAGCTGAGGTTCAGAATGTACCTACCTTACCTGAGGTCACCTGGACTTGAGCGAGATTAACTTTTTTCTCCAAGTCTAGAGCGAGATTAACTCCCCCCCCCCCAAACCATCTTATATCTCCTCTTTGTGACAAACCTTTCATTCAGTCAAACATGACCTTGGTTTCATGCCACCATCTTGTCTTCCGTTTTTCTCCAAAGAAAAACATCTTAAACATTGTGGAGTTAACACCTCCACTCCTAATCTCCACCTTAAAAAATTATAACTTTTTGAATCCCTGATTGGTGGCTTAATTGTTTATAAAATTCTCTTGTGAATTTGAGCAATTATAGAATTCTGAGTTCAACAGCGCCCCTTGGAACTTCAAGGCGTGGGACTCGGCCTCATTCTGTTCCTTGGTAGGTAAAACGTCTTGCTTGGTGGATTTTGGTTTGAGGGGGATTTTCTTGGCTCTCCCTCCTGTACAATATTTTAAAATCTTCATCGTTACCATTCTGAGTGTCTTACCTGTCTTTCTTCTTTACAATACCCTTCCAGTCTGAGGCTTTTGTAACTGGACTTTTCACCAGGGACACTCCGTTCTTTTGCTCTTTGAATATGTTCTATTCCTCATTATTTCTGTTCTCTGCTTTTTTCTGACTCTTGTAGGTTGAGCTCTGGGCCTCTTGGATCTTTTCATTCATGTTTTAAACTTTTCCCTTTTATTTTGATCTTTTTTTTATTGCTTAGTTCTCTCATGTAAAAAAAAAAAAAAAAAAAAAAACTTGTTCAATTTTTTTGAGCTTGTTAATGTAGCCCTGAAGCTTTTATCTCTGAGTCTCTACATAGGACTGTTTA
This sequence comes from Galagoides demidoff, assembly GCA_963574575.1. NCBI lineage: Eukaryota > Metazoa > Chordata > Mammalia > Primates > Galagidae > Galagoides > Galagoides demidoff. The sequence goes on along the minus strand of CAUYQV010073800.1, from coordinate 12,128 downwards.
TTTCTGTGTTGTACTTTTTAATTTCCAAAAAATAAATATTCTGATTTCTCCTCTTCACTTGTAGCCCATTCTTTATTAATGGATGCAATCTTTCTTTGGAGATAAAAGAGTGATTGTTACTCACAGACAAAGTTTTGTCCCTCCACTCCAGCCTACATAACACCTCTCTCCTGGGCTCCCACATGATCACAGGACCCTTCCTCTGGTAGATCGTGGCTTGGGAAGCAACTACATGGCTTCTTTGTGTGGGTGGGACCTCTTGGTCTTCTGAGTCCTGTTCTTCAGTGAATTACTTGATAATTAATTATTTCAGTTACCATATGGCTAAATACCCGATCAGGGCCTTTCATAGGAGAGTTGTTGGTTAAGGAAGGCTTCCTGGAGGAAATAAACTTAAACTGAGATCAGAAGGATATAAAAGGTGAGAATCAGTGTTCAAGATGTATGCATGCATCTGCTAATCCATCTGGAACTCTTTTTTTTTGTTGTTTTTTTGCAGTTTTTATGCAGGGCTGGGTTGGAACCCACCACTTCCAGCATATGGGCCCGCACCCTACTCCTATGAGCTACAGGCGCTGCCCTCCATCTAGAATTTTTAAGGAAGAAAAATAAAGTCTCTCTGATTGAGCCACTGTTAGATTTTCTGTCATTTCTAGTTCAGCCTGATCCTAGTGAACCACACCAGCTCAGATGTCTCTTAGCTCCCAGTAAGCTACTTGACCAGTTGTTCTTTAGGCATGACCCCAAACCAGCAGATTTGGGAACATGTAGAAATGGAAATTATCAAGATTTTTTTCCAGACCCACTGCATCTGGTACTCTGGTTATGGGTCTAAGAAATCTTTGTTCTAACAAGCCTTGCAGGTGATTCACGCCAAAGTTCGTGAATTACTGCAACAGAGTAGTGGTTCTCTGACTACCTTGCACTGCCCTTTCTTCGTCCTTTCTTTGTCCTTTAGCGACGATGTGCCTCCTTCTGGTGAAGTTATACATATTGCCCATTTCTGTTAAAACAATCATCTTGACTTCCTATCACATCTTGAGTAAAAACCTGAGTCAGTGCTTTCAAATTGTTGGAAATCATGTCTTAGCCATTGTCTTCCTTTAAACTTTTCTTGTATATTAAATATATTTTTTCAAATCACATAGTTCAGGCAAAGGTGCTAACATACTACGGATGGAATACACACCCTCCTGTCCCATCCTGGGATGTGTATATCACCTTTTCTCCCCTCTACCTTCATGCTTGGAAACCCTGGTCAGCACTCACCATGCACAGGAAATGCAGCCATCTTCAGGAAGCCCGTAAGAGGCAGGCTGTCCTTGGATCATCTGTTGCACATTTTTGATGATACTTTAAATTATTGTCATTGTATTCATATGGTAATTTATAGAACTAAAGAATATACCTTGATAATTATGTTTAGAAAAAATGTAACATGCAATTAAGATTGCACAAAATTAATTTTATGCATCAATACATTTTGACAAATATATGCAAATGTTGAATCTAATCACTGTAATTTTATAAATGTAATGAGTACCAAATTGTTTTGGATAATTTTTTTTATCATGCCTCTGAAATCCTAATGTAGGAAGGCTTACACCTACTTCTACTGTCACCAAGTTAGTTTAAATTTAAAAGGGAAAAGAGACAGTTTCCTTAAAAAAAAACCCAAAACAGACAATGGTAGCACAGTAACTTTTAAATTAGACAGAAAACATGCAATACATACTATAGTTTTTTCCTTGAAGAAATGTTAAGATATGAAAATGGGTATGTCTGTCATTAATTGTCTTTTTTAAAAAATGAATCTCTTAAACATGATGATGGGAATCATGACTATTAATTTTATCTCCATAACTCCTGGTTAGAATTGTATTTCAATAACTCCTATTTGGAAGACTCTCTCTCTATACATAACTTAATTCAAATTTTTTATCTTCTTAAAAAATTATCATGCAGCGTTAAGAGGAAAAAAACAGTATCTTTAATTACAAGGGAAGGTTGGCTTTTTCTTATGGGAATAAGTTCAAGGATTTTACTGAGAAACAATATATACAAATTGTTAGGAAAACATGATATATACCCAGGGAATTATGAACCAAATTTGTGTATTTCACATGTTTTTTTCAGTGACATAATCCATATGTATCAAATGTGTGCACATAAAACATTGGTGAAAATACAGACTCTTCCATATGTTCAAAAATTTTATCAACTCCCCTGTCTTCCCTTTACTGCATTTATATATAGACACATACATCTTTCTTTCTTGCCTACCTTGCATGATACTGTATTATACAAGCTTCCTTTAACTTTATTTTTTAATTGTTGGAGATTCACTGAGGGTGTAAAGAACCAGGTTGCATTGATTGCATTTGTTAGATAAAGTCCCTCTTATAATTGTGTCCTGTCCCCAAAAGGTGTGTCACACACTGTCACTCTCCCCCTCCCCCTTCCCTCTCTCTGCTCTCCCCTTCCCTACCCCCCATCATGTACTAGGTCATCAACTGTCCTCATGTGAGAATTGAGTCCATTTGATTCTTGCTTCTCCATTCTTGTGATGCTTTACTAAGAATAATGTGTTCCTCTTCCATCCAAGTTAATACATAGGATGTAAAGTCTCCATCTTTTTAAATGGCTGAATAGTATTCCATGGTATACATATACCACAGCTTGTTAATCCATTCTTGGGTTGGTGGGCACTTAGGCTGTTTCAACATTTTGGCAACTGCAAATTGAGCTGCGATAAACAGTCTAGTGCAAGTGTCCTCATGATGAAAGGTTTTATTTCCTTCTGGGTATATGCCCAGTAATAGGATTGCAGGATTAAATGGGAGGTCTAGCTTCAGTTCTTTGAGGGTTCTCCATACTTCCTTCCAAAAAGGTTGTATTAGTTTGCAGTCCCACCAGTAGTGTAAAAGTGCTCCTGTCTCTTCACATCCACACCAGCATCTGCAGTTTTAAGATTTTGTGATGGTGATCCATTCTTGCCGGGGTTAGATGATATCTCAGGGTAGATTTGATTTGCATTTCTCTAATAATTAGGGATGGTGAGCATTTTTTTATGTTTGTTCACCATTCGTCTGTCTTCTTTAGAGATTCCTTTAATATTTTTAATTGTCATATAATTATTTTTAATTGAGATACAAACTATTAGTCTATTTTAATTCTTTATGTGAATGCAGTACTATTTAGTTAGCCCTTTATTGTTATAGATTACAGTATTTCCAGACTCTGTGGTAATCATATACAAACATGACCATTCTTTAGGTTAGTAACCGGACAGTATTAATTGCTGGCTGTATGTTTTCATAGGTACTTCCTCGCTTTTCTTATTTTCGTTATATTCATATGTATGTATGTGCATCTGTGTCCTTTAGAGGAATGTTTTGTGGTATTTAAAAAGGGAAAGGTGTTTATTTTGCTTCTTATTTTTAGTTAAAATTATTTATAACATCCCGGTCAGGAAAGTTCTATCTTTGGGGTTTAATTGAGTTTTTTCCCTTAACAAAATTGGCACTGCATTTTGAAGATTTTCAATTTTTTTTTGAGACAGAGCCTCAAGCTATCCCCCTGGGTAGAGTGCCATGGCCTCACAGCTCGTAGATTTTATTCCAGACCTGGGCTCATAGATTTTATTCCAGACCCAGCTCCAACTCCTGGGCTCAAGCGAGTCTCCTGCCTCAGCCTCCCAAGTAGCTGGGACCACAGGCGCCCGCCACAACGCCCAGCCATGTTTTGGTTGCAGCCATCATTGTTGTTTGGCGGGCCGGGCTGGAGATTTGAACCCGCCACCTTAGGTGTACGTGGCTGGCGCCTTAGCCGATTGAGCCACAGGCGCCAAGCCGAAGATTTTCAATTTTGAGAAAAAATTGTAATCAACTTGGAACATCAAAAAGTGAGAGAGTTGTTCATCTGTGTTTTTTTTTTTTTTCAGTTGTTTGTGGGCAAAATATACTTGCTTCTTGTTTTATTTAGGAAGATTGGAGTTATTCCATACATAAAAGCTCATGCTGTTTACATATAGGGCCTACCTTTATTAATTTAAAATATTGTACTTACTGTTAACGTAGCTAGATCTTTAAATCAATAGCCATGAATTCTTCAATAGTTATTTTATGCATGCTGACTACAACCACATTTACGTGTATGTAGAACATAAAAATTCTCAAGTTTTTAGGATAAGAACAATCACTTGTATTTCCAACTCAAGATTCCCCGGCCCACCTCTGGTGATTTTATTCCTTACATGGTGCAGACACATCTTCCATTCCTCTCTGGACTCTTTCTACCAATGATGCCTATTTTATTTGCATATGCCTTTTTTTTTATTACTATAATCTTTACATGAAGAAAGGGTCTATTTACTGAGGCCACCATGGGTGGTGCAGTTCACCCCCTTTTTGTGGTATATTCCCTACTTCATTTCACTCAATTCCAACTGTGTTCTTGGTTCATCTGAGTTCTGCTGTTGCAAGAATATAAATACAATGAAGTCTTATCCATGTTTTCTTGGCTCTTTCCCTAATTACATGTTTGTCTCAATTCACCAGCTTAATGATTTTTCTTGCTGTTAACTAAACTTGATATGCTGTATCCAAACTAATTATTTTGCTGATTTTTTTTCCTTTTGAGCCCCCTCATCTCTCTCCCTGGCCCCTTCTCTCTCCTTCTTTAATTGTTTGGTTTTCCTTTTCCTATTAAGAATATCTGCTGGTTTCCATTAAGATTACTTTTTTCATCAATCCCATCAAATGTTTAATAATGGTGCATTCATGAATGGACCAATCTATCTCTGTGCTCTGGGTTCCTGAGATTGTGTATATTTATAATTGGGTGACCTCAGGCAATGGGGGAAGCAGGAAGTCCTCCTGCCTTAGTTCTGAAGCCCTTCTTATGAGTCTTCTGTTAAAGATAATTGAATTAGACTATGAGAATAGCAGTATCTTGGTGTCCCCTCCCCACCAGAAACACTTTGAAAGGATAAATAAGATACTGCTTAATTTCAATAGCCTCTCAGCCATTCAGAAAAGTACATAAATGAGGAAAAAGTATCCTCTGAATCAACCAAGAAAGAAGAGAAGCCTATTTCAACACTAATAAAAGTTTAGGGATTCAGGGAAAATCCAAATTCTTTTATTGTATTGTGTATAAATATAGTTCCATTTCTTCAGATACACAATGAGTGCTTGACTATTAGAAATTTAATATTATTCATGCAGCTGGTGTAGAGGAGTCTGAACAAGGCAGAGATAAGAGATCCGTAGAAGAGCCACATGCCCCAATATCTCCATCGCCACTGCATGGCTCAGAGATGGTATCAGAACTCCTCTGTGGCATGGATGTGTGGTGTAATAGAGAGCTGGGAACAATGGCGCATGCCTATAGTTGCAATAACTCAGGAGGCCAGGGTGGGAGGATTGCTGGAGCCCAGGAATTTAAGGCTTTAGTGAGCTGTGATCGATTTTGCCACTATAGCCTGGACAACATAGCAAGACCTCTCCTCTAAAATCAATGAAGACAGATTATTATTTTTATGGGCTCTTATCAGGTATCAGGTTTTCTTCTATGAGTCTCGTCTATGTTTATTTTTATCTTTACAGACACTTGTGAAGTTGTAACTAATTAAGATTGTCCATAGACACATAGCTTGTGAACATCACAGCTAGGATGATAATTAAGTGAGTTGAGTTTATATTCTGGTAGATCACACTCTTGCATTGTACCTGGGACTTGTGCACTGTGAAGAGAGAGGCATTATCTCATTTGAGTTTGAGGGATGTTCTTTTGTCTTGTTCTTACAAATGCTGTCAAAAAGAGAAAAAGTTTGAAAAAAAGAGGAGGAAAAGATGGAGTGGGAGAAGAAAGGAAGGAGGGAAGAGAGAAAATGCGTTTGTTATTAAAATAATAACAGTACCAACATTTTTCTATCTTAAGAATATGGGGTTCTAGGCTGGGCATGGTGGTTCGTGTCTGTAATCTTAGTGCTCTGGGAAGCCAGTGCAGGTGGATCACTTGAGCTCAGGAGTTTGAGATCAGCCTGAGCAAGAGTGAGACCCCGTCTCTACTAAAAATAGAAAACAACTACCTGGGCCTGGTGGCAGGCACTTGTAGTCCTGGCTACTTGGGAGGCTGAGGAAAGAGGATTGCTTGAGCTCAAGAGTTTGACTCCATAGCACTATACTGAGGGCAACAAAGTGAGACTCTGCCAAAAAAAAGAACATGAGATTCTTTCTTTTGGTTTATATTGCTTAATCCTTCTGCCAAAAGACAGACACATAGCCATTCAAAATACAACCTAAACAAAATAACCTATGTTAGTCTTTGCTCTTTCTTTTGGTTGTAGCATTTTGTTTTAAGGTGGTAATGAAGTTCTGATTTGATTTAATTAAAAAAAATCTGCTTTGTTTCTAAACTGACACTCAGGTAAGTGTCAGACTTCCAATTATACACATAAAAATATGTTTGGAACCTAAGTTAAAAACCCTATTTGCATTAGGCTTTAATCATCATAAAAGAAAAATGTAAATGTTTCCAAGAAGTCCACCTACATAAATAACCATCCATTTCTTAAGTGTGCGGCAGAGTTTTCCCCTGAGAAAATTCTATAACTTTGAGAGTAATGTAATGGTAATTAATTACCAGAAAGAGATTAATACTGCATGCCAGGAATGATAAAGAAACACACAGAGGCCCTACAAATGCAATCTGCACGCAGCACACAGGGGGAAATGTATGAGCCTGTTTAATTCAAATTTCAGGCTTATTTCACAAGAAGCCGTTCCTCTCACTTTTAAAAATCAATTATTTCAGCTGGAGCCCAATTGCATATCACCTGAATACTTGCAATAACCTTTTTACTGGTCTTCAGGTTCCTAATATTGTATCTCACCTAAACTCTTGTCTTGGGAAATCCATTTGTGTCTTGCCGCTCCCCAGTAACCTCATGATGGCTCAGTTGTCACAGTCCTCAAAATGCTCACTGGCTCCCTGTTGCTTTCCGCATACTTTCCAGTCTTTTAAGAAAGTGTTTGTTATCAGCATGACATTGACAAAATGTGCTCCATTCTACCTTGCTTGCCCCCCCCCAACCAACCCCTTTTCTACCTTCTGTTGCCAAAATTTGACTGCTAAAAAAAAATGGGACAGTTGAGTTAAAAATGCATATTTCTAGACCTCTTCCTGGTAATCTAATTCTCCAGGACCCTGGGCTTAGGGACCCAAGTCTTCCAGGCAAGCTTGGAACTCTGTCCAGGAAGACCATACAATTTGCCATGCCCTGGACATGACCCATATTTCTCCTCCCTTACACTCTTTGTTTACCATAAACAGTTTTATTTATTGAAATCCTGCCACAGTGGACAGTTTGATCATGTGTGGTGTTAGTATAGTTTCTCCAAAAGTAGCACTTGCAGCAAGGCTTTGAACGTAGGTAGTTTATTTGTGATCATGGGAAAGAAGCATGAGAGCATAAGAAGCGAACCAGAGAAAACAGGCCACACACCGACACCTCGGGGGCAGCTCCGTTCTCCTGAACACAGCCTATGAGAAGTGTGCAGAGAGACTTCTGAAAGTGTCTGAAGAGTGAAACTTAGATACGTATCCATCTTCTCCCATCTTCGTCTTCGTGAGTAGACTCTGCAGGTGTTAAATTCCCAGCTCTTCGAGCCTAAGGATCTCGTGGTATTGAAGCTGCTCCCGGCACAGAAGGAGCAGATGGTGAGAGGAGGCACAGCTGCAGGTGGGACTCGCCGCCATTGGTAAGTCTGAGCTCCCATGGGACCATTCACTGCATCTGCTGCTGAAGTCAGATGAAGGCCCAGAGATGGGACTCAGGCATCAAATGGCCAAATGTATTCAGTGCATGAGTCCTCCACATGCTATCTTAGGTGACTATTTTTTGTGTTACCCTAATAACAGTATGCACATTTATTACCACACAGTTTCTGTGAGTCGGGATGCCAGGTGTGGTTGAGTAGAGTCCTTGATCTCTGCAAAAGTTCTGTCATCTCAAGGCTTGAGCAGAATGTGTGTCTGCAGTAGACTGAATGTTTGTGCCCATGGTCTCTTGCATCCATGTGAGGTCACAACCAGGAGGCAGCCATACACAAACCTATAGAGACAGTCCTCACTGGGAGCCAGATTGCCCAGTGCTTTGATCTTGGACTTCCCAGCCTCCAGAACCATGAGAAATGAATTTCTATTGTTTAAACTACACAGTCCATGACATTTGGTGACAGCAGCCTGAGCTGAGACAACAGTGTGCTTTCTGGTTTAATCAGGTGGCTGTTGGCAGGATTCCACTTGATGGGAGTGCTTGGATTGGTAACCTCAGTTTCTCTTTGGCTGTTGGCCTGAGGCCTCCCTGGGTCCCTTTCCATGTGGGTCTCTCCACAGAGCTTCTCATCACACAATAGCTGAAGCTTCATCAGAGTGAGTAAGTGTGAGCACAGGTGGGAGGGGGAGCCAGCTTTTTGTAACATGCTCTGGACGTGACTTCCACATTCTATTCATTAAAAGGGAGTCATGAAGTCCAGCCCACACTCAAGGAGAGGGAGCCCCATGGGGCTAATTACCAGATGGGGGATCCCTGGGCCATGTCAGAAGTTGAAAACTCCAAGGGTCTTTTCTAATGTTTTTGGGATGACCTAATTCCCATTTTTTTTTCATATTTTCTTTGCAGCTTTCGGGTGGTAGAGTTCAGCTTTGTGGACATGTATGTTTTTTAATTTAATTTTTTATTAAATCAGAACTATATATGGGGTACAATGTGATGATTTGACATACAATGCGGAATGCTTAAATCAAACTGATTAACATAACCATCACCTCACTTATTTTTTTGTGGTAAAACATCTATAATTTTCTCTTCGTTGTTTTGAAATGTGCCCCATGCATTGTGTGCATTAGTTAATATATCCTATCCAAAGACAGAATAGAGTGATGATTAAAAGCTTGGTCTCTGCAGTCAGATGCTGCCTCTGTCCTAGTCTTTGTGACACTGGGTCAGTTAACTGTTTAACCTCTCTGGCCTCACCCTCCTTGCTGACAGTGACTGTAATAATAGCCGAGGGTGTATCCCTGTGCCTGGAGCTTATGGTGTGCTCTGTAAATGAGTCCTTGTTATTGGAACCTGCTCTACCGTAAATTCCTCGAGGGCTGGATTCATCACTTCCCAAACCTCTGTCATCCGTCATCAGCATAACAGAAATCATCCGTGAATTAATGTCATGATAAAACTTTCTATCAAATGTCATTTTGTTGTCTTCCTGGTCAAATTTTAAATGTGCTTTTCTCTACATTGGAAACAGTTGTAAATTTAAGGTAGGACAGGACATACAGAGAGGGAATTTGAATAAATCAGTTGACATCTCTCTCCAAGAATGTTCTTTTAAAATTAGTTCCTATGAAGTTCAGTCCAGATGTAAAGATCACTACAAAAATAGAAGGGCCTGTTAGCTTGTAATTAGTTTATTGTGCTACGTAGGCGTGAAAGCCAATGTAAATCACGGTAGTTGGATTAACTCAAAGCTTGCAATGCTTCTGCATTAAACCCTTTGTTTATTTAACCATGTTACATGATGTAGAGAGCATTGGACTCAGACCTTGAAGCCTTGGATTTGAGTCTTCTAAGATCTCAGCTCATCTGCAACTCAGTTTTGGCTCTTATTCAATGAGAGTCTAATTAGAACCTCTGAGAGTTCATCAAATACAGTCGTCCCCCATGTAAGATTTTTCAGTTTTATAATGGTGTGGAAGTGACAAGCATTCGGTATGGTCCTCAACTTAAGATGGGGCTAGGTGATGTCTAAAGAAACCTGTCATACACTGGAAATACTGTAAATTATCAGTTAGGATGGGTTTATCTGGATCCAACCCCACTGTAAGTCAAGAAAGAGCATCTGTACTGATTCATAACCTCTGAAAAGTTCTGCCCACCTAGTGCCTGGCACACAATACACACTCAGCCCATGCCGGTGGAACCTGACTTTGGGTCTGAGGGAGCAGTTACACATCAGTAGAGGGAGCCTTGGAAGATTTGCCCAGTCTGGAGCAGAGGGTTGGGAAACTTTGTTCATGGTCAGATGACATTTACATAAGGCAGCTTGAAAGAATTTCCACAAGTAGGAAATGCAGTTGCAAAATTTACACTTATGTGTAGTTTGAAGAACTAAAAGCAGTTGGGGTTCTGAGCCTACTGTAGAGCCTCCGTTTTTCAACATGTGCTTATGAAGCTCTCCCGCATGGCAGACCCTTCCATGGTCCCTGGGGGTACTCGGTGGAATGACGGAGGCATGGCCCTGCCCCTGTAGGCCTTGCGGACAGCAGGTTTGCATGAGGGTAGGGCACACTCAGAACAGTGATCCGTGTATGTGGAGGACACAGTCCAGAGGGATGGGGGGGTGCCAGATGCCTGTGGACACAGCGACATGCTCAGCCAGGATGGCAGGGCTGACAGTAGCACCCGAGGTGAGGCCACAGTGCCTCGTCCTCTCAGGGTGCAGAGGCTGAAAGCGTGTCTTCTGCAGACAGCGGCCTGGGTTTACATCACAGCTTCACCATCCCCTCCCTCTGTGGTCTTGGCTATGCTTCTTGATCTCTTTGAACTTCACTTTCCTCATCTGAAATGTGGGGATGATGATAGGATATATTTCACGGAATTACCATAAGGATCAAAGGGTTTGATGTATGTAGAGCATTTAGAGCAATCTGGAAGACAGTGTGTTTTATGCCTGCGTCTGACATTCTTATGCTTGCTGTTACTCCTGTGGTCGTTGGTTTTGACGGTCCCCATAAGTGTAAGTCTCAGTGTTCCTTCTGACTCCTGTCCATTACCCTTCACTGTTACATCTTTTCTTTTCTTTTTCTTTTTTTTTCGGGGGGGGGGGGGACACAGCCTTAAGCTGTTGCCCTGGGTAGAGTGCTGTGGCGTCACAGCTCACAGCAACCTCCAACTCCTGGGCTCAATAGAGTCTCCTGCCTCCACCTCCCAAGTAGCTGGGATTACAGGCACCCACCACAACGCCTGGCTATTTTTTGGTTGCAACCGTCATTGTTGTTTGGTGGGCGCAGGCTGGATTCGAACCTGCCAGCTCAGGTGTATGTGGCTGGCGCCTTAGCCGTTTGAACCATAGGCGCTGAGCCTACATCTTATATTCTTTGATCTTCACCTTATTTCAGATACTCTAAAATGTATGACTCTTCTTTAAGAATTACCCAGGTAGTTAAGTGCAAGGCATTTAAGGATTATCTGGGAAGAATGTTAAAGTGAGGATTTTAGGGATCCTAGAAATAGGTATTTTTAATAGAGACTCAGATAGACTGTACCTTGGGAAAACTCTTCTTTCCTTAAGTGTTATAATTATGAACCCCAGGATTTACAGACTCTGCTTTGCTTCAGACACTGGGCTAAGTGCTTTGTGTGCATCATTTGCGACTCTTACAACAGCTCTCCCTGGTCAAAGCTATTATCTGTAATTAATGATGACCAAACCAAGGCTCAGGTAATTTAGACTTCCTGTCCAAGGTCACAAAGCTAGACAGCACTAGAGCCAGTCTGTCTCTAAAGCCTGTCCCCTTTTCCCCATGTCGTGCTGTGCCACTCTGTGTGAAGACTCATTAGATTCCTTTTAACCCGTCCATCCCACAAAGGCACTTAGCTGGCCTGGGCAGCCTCACTTCCGGCCCAGGCTCTGGGTTCAGTCCAACCCCAGGTTGAAGAATCCAAGAAGCTTCAGCTCTTTAGCTTCACATCTTCAAACCTGCATGAAAGCTTTTCTCTGAGTGCCAGCTCTGGTTCCAGCACCAGTATATTTGCCTTGTTTTTTAAGACCAAATTCCTGGCTCACATGTAACCTTGAAACTCACCTTGGTTTTTAATTCCTTGTTTCCCATTTGCCCCTTCATTCTCTGGTTACTCCGAGAGGAACATCTTCTCTAACTCTTATTAATTGCTTCCTGAGACTATCCAGCCAACCAAAGGAGTCTGGAGACTGAGGTCTCTGATTTTCAGACGTAGGCTGTGCCCGTAGGGGTGTAAAACCAGACCCAACCAAGTCATGGAGAATGAGGTTCACAAGGATTAAGAAGGAAAAAGAGCTCTTGGCAAACTAAAGTAAGAG
>CAUYQV010073798.1:0-15031 GCA_963574575.1 Galagoides demidoff | reverse complement strand
ATGGGAGGCAGAGGGGATGGGGGTCAGGGGACTAGGGGGTACAGGGAACTGGGAGGCTCAGGGGACTGGGGGGCACAGGGGACTGGGGGGATCAGGGGACTGGGGGGCACAAGGGACTGGGAGGCAGGGGACTAGGGGGGCTCAGCGGACTGGGGAGCTCAGGGAACTGGGGGCACAGGAGACTGGGGGCACAGGGGATGTGGGTCAGGGGACTAGGGGGTACAAGGGACTGGGAGGCTCAGGGGAGTGGGGGGCTCAGGGGACTGGCAGGTATCGGGGACTGGGGTACAGGGTACTGGGAGCACAGGGGACTGGTCTACAGGGGACTGGGGACACAGGGCTCTGATGTACAGGGGTATGTAGAGGATCAGGTCACAGGCACAGCAGGGCAGTTTGGGGGTCAGCCTGGCCACTCAGAGTCACACAGAGTGCCCAAAAATGGGGAAAGGAAACACACAAGCAGCTTTCTGCCCTTATGATATCACTTCCAACCTTGTTTTTTATTTTGTTTTTAATTCTAGTAAAATGCACATAGCATATGATGAGCCATTTTGCTCATTTTTCCCCCATTTCACTCATTTTTAATGGTGCAGTCCGGTGATAATTAAGTACATTCACCCCGCTGTGCAGGCACCATCTCCAGAACCTTTGTAAATCTGTTTTTGCTATTTCTTCAATATCCCCTGCAATCGCCGTGCCACTTTCTGAGTCTGTGGTTTTGAGTCCTCCAGGGATCTCATGTGAGTGATATCACATGAGATCATCTGTGGCTGGCTTCTTTCAATTAGCATAACATCCTCAACGTTCATCCGTGATGCAGTGTTCATGGGAAATGGCTCCTGCCAGGTGTAGTGGCCTCCACCTGTAATCCTAGCACTTTGGGAGGCTGAGGCTGGAGGATGCCTTGAGACCAGGAGTTCAAGACCAGCCTGAACAACATAACAAGACCCCCATCTCTACCAGACAAACAAACAAACAAAAACCCAGCCAGGGGTGATGGGGCACAACCGTAGTCCTAGCTACTCAGAAGGCTGGAATAGAAAGGTCATTTGAGCCTAGGAGTTTGAGGTTATAGCAAGCTGTCATTGTACCACTGCACTCTAGCCTAGGGAATGAAAGGAGACCCGTCTTTAAAAAATTATTCCTTAATAAGGTTGAATAATATTCCAGGGTGCGTAGACAGCACATTTTATCTGTCTGTTTATCTGCTGACATTGGGATAGATTCCACCTTTGGGATATTGTCAGGGATGACACTGTGACCACGGGTATACGTCCATCTCTGTGAGACTTTGCTTTCATCTGTTTGGGGTATGCACTTAGCAGAGTTGCCGGATCATATGATCATTCTTTTTTTAATTTTTTGAGAAGCCGCCACAGCAGCTGGGCCACGGCAGCAGACAAGGCTCCGTTCTCCACATCCCATTGGCACTTTCCTATTTTTCTTCTTGATAATAAGCTTTCTAACGGGCCTCAGGTAGAAGGCATCTCCTTGTAGTTTTGATTCTCATTTTCTTAGTGATTGGTGCCGCTGAGCAACTTTCCATGGGTTTACTGGCTATTTGCATATCTTCTTTGGAGGAAGCCTATTCAAGTCTTTCCCCATCTTTTAGGTTAAATATTTTTGTGATTATTGTTGAGTTGTAAAAGTCCTTTATATATCCTGAACCAACCCTGTCGTGATTACCATCATTCCAACTGCTGTGTGGTGTTAGCACTACCATGTAACATCCCAGGTGCTTTAACCCCGTGAGTCTCAGCTGGGGCAATTTTGCCCCAGGAAACATGTGGCAGGATCTGATGATACCTCCAACTGTCATGGCTGGGTAGAAGTGCTATTTGCCTAGAGGGCAGAGGTCAAGTGCAAGAATGTTCCCCACAACAAAGACTTATCTGGGCCAGGGTGTGCGATGTGGCAAGGTTGACACCCTGCTGAGAGCAACCACTGGCTGTTGTGGGATGAGTTTCCTCACCTGTGCACTGGGAGGGTGGGACCCCGTGATCCTGGAGGTACTGTCCTATTTTAATCTCTCGTGTGCTCACTTCCTTTCTATTAATTAAGAAAAAATCTTCACAGGCCCTTTGAGGTTTGCAGTGGGTGATGGGCACAGGCTCAGCTGTGGCTCAGTCCTCATGAGCTTCTCAGCCAGCTCAACTTCTGGTCCACTTCAGCAAAGCTGGCCGGGCACAACGGCAAGAGCAGTGTCCCAACTCCTTCCTCCTGGGCACCCCCTGGAGGAGACTGTGTTTGGTGGTAGGAGGGCAGTGAGTTTGGGACTTCTGTCCTCGTTCAGAGCCATGGAGACCCTCCCTTGAGGGCCTGAAATAATCCCCACGGCCTCTGGGTCTCAGCCTCCCAGCATGAGATGGAGACATAATAACTAACTTTGGCTGGTGAGGATGAAGTGAGACAGCGTGAACAGAATAACCAAGCATGCCTCCTGGCATGCAGTCGGTGTCATTAGTGCCTATTGGCAAGTAAATGGACAGTCTCTTCTGAGAGTCTTTGTGGGAGTAAAAAAAATCCAGATACCCTACAGATTCTGGAAATATGAGCAGTAACAATCGTGATAAACAGAAATCCCACTGTATGCTTTGTTCCAACCTGTGCTGAGGGTCCTGTTTCCCAGGGGGGAAAACAGCCCCTGAGGCTTGCAAATTCTCTCTGATAGCTCTCTAATCCCAAGGGGACCAAGGAAGGGGCTACCATTGCAGACACTGAAAAGAAGGGATCCTTTTGCTCTGTTTAGCAACTCTCTGCTTGTGCTTAAAGGGACACAGCTGTCCCTTAGTGCAGGGAGTCTGTTTGGCCAAATTGGATCATAGCCTGGTGCCCCCTGTCCACGCTGGCTGTGGTGAGCAGCCCTCCATTCTACCTGCACAGAGAAACGTAGTCAGGGAAAAGTAACTTTCATTTGGAGCAAATTCCTAGAGACTTTTCTTAAATGATTCCTTTCCCAAGTGTGGCTCCTGTGTGGTTATTCATTTACATATTTACCACATGGAGATTTCTCACTAGGGGTGGGCTGTCATGGGCTGAGGGATCCAGTCCTGAGGCTGTGGGGTCTGGTCCTGCAGTTTCCTTTACAGTTTGGAATCACCTTTGAAACCCTCTCAAAAGAGGAAGCTGAGGAGGTGTCAAGGGTAGACACATTGGGAGAACAAAGCCAGGTATTTGGAAGGAAGCCACAGCTCACAGGGCAGTTAGTAAGAACCCAGTGGTTTAGGGAGGAATCCCTCACCCAGGTGGGGAGCTGAGGAGCAGAGAAATTACTTCAATTATCCACGGTCCAGTGAGGGGGGGCAGGCCTCCCTGACTCCCAAATGGCGGCTTTTAGCCACTCTCTGCTGCACGGCTGTGAGTGACGCTGCACCAGGGAATGCTTGACTTTCATCATTTACGTGCTTTTTTAGTGTAGGTAGCATTAAACTGAGAGAGGCCTTTTTGGAGGAAATGGGAAGAAAACGTCCATACCTTTGAAGAATGAATGTCGGCTTTGGAGCATTAAAAATCATTGTTATTGACAAGCCTGTGGAAGCTTTCAAGTGGCACAGTGGCACTGCTGTGGTTAAATCAGCGAGGACGTGTCATGCTACTCTCCTTCACGAGCAGGGCGAGGAGGCCAGTGAGAGGAGACAGGTCCCTTGCAATGGCTCCTCTGGCTACTGTCCACAGGTTAAGTCCTGGGTGAGGATTAATGGCAGACTTCTGATCAGCAAGCCTGAGAATCGGAAGCTGTGGCTTGGCCAGTTGCAGAAAAATGTTGGGATATTAGGGGAGAAAATAACTTTAGTTACACACTGGTTCTTTACCTCAGTTTCTTCTACCTTTCTTGAAGCTGAAATAAAAATAAACTTTAAAAAATTGTGTAATTGCAAAAAGTAATAACTTTATAGACTATTTAGGGAATATAGAGAAAAAGAAAACAGAAGAAAATAGAGACAAACTGTAATCCTTCCACTTAGCCCACAGCACTGACCGGGTGGTGGGGTTTCCAGGCCTGCTAGGTGTGTTTATATTCTTGAGCACCTCCCCCACCCAAACACACAGGAAAAAACAGCTGGAACAGGCAAAATGAAAAAAAAAGGTGTATTTTGCTCTCAAAGTGTTATTTTCATTTATCATTTCTTTTTTCTTTTGAGACAGTGTGTTACTCTGTTGTCCAGGCGAAAGTGCTGTGGCCTCCGCCCAGCTCACTGCAGCCTTAAACTCCTGAGGTCAAGAGATCCTCCTGCCTCAGCCTCTACAGTAGCTGAGACTGTAGACACCCAGTCTCCATGCCTGGCTAATTTCTCTATTTTTAGTAGAGACGCGGTCTGGCTCTTGCTCAGGCTGGTCTCAAATTCCTGAGCTCAAGGGATCCTCTCAACCTGGGCTTCCCAGAGTGTGAGGGTTACAGGCATGAGCCATCTGCCCCGCCTTTGGTAATCGATTTTTGAAAACTATTTTATTGTATAAAATAATTCGCTCTTCGTTATGATTTTGTCTGATTTAGTCTCGTTTTGACTATGTGCAGAATCTAGGCTGTTGGTGGCTCCCACACCACACACCTGCCCTGTCCTGGGTCCTTCAGGACGTCACTGGCCCTCACATGGGCCTGAGCAGGTGCGGTACAAGGCATTGGCTGTGTTGGAGGTGGGGACCCTGAGGCTCGACCCCACTCAGGCAGTGTGTGCTCCAGCAATCAGGACTTGAAACCGGTGGGACCCGGGAGAAGCCACTGGGCGTTCGCTGTGGCTCTGATTTGCTGGACCTCTAGCGGGGCCTCTAGCAGGGCGGTTGGGGGTGGCGGGGTCTGTGTGTGGTGGAGCCAGGAGGGCGCAGACCGTTTCCCACTCCTGTGAGTTAGTGCCAGCTCCACGCTTCAGCACCTACGCCTGCGCGGTGCCACATCTGCTGGCCGTCCTCTGATTCTCGGGACTGCAGGTGCTGTGCGGTGGTACGGGGAGGTGGCCTCATCCCACAGAGCTGCAGGTGCCGCTGGGAGGGTGGCCGCACAGGCAGAGCGCGATCTTCATCTTCCAGAGCCTCGGGGAAGGTGTGGAGCCCCGTGTGAGCGCTCCTATGCAGCGCCTGACCTCACTGGACCTGAGCCCCTTTGCAGTCCGAGGGTGCCGTGAGCGTCACACCCTCCAACCCTGTGCCTCCAGGAGGTGCAGGAGCTGAGGCTCTGGAACACTCCCCCGGCTGTGTGAGGATGGAGCCCCCGCATACCCTCTTCTTGCGCGGCAGCTGGGCTTCCAGCACCCAGAGGGGTCTCACAGCCCGGCCCTCAGAAGAGGGGGACCATCCTGGACAGGCGCCCTCTCTGTGAGGGCGATTCACATGTATCTCCCAGGCAGCTACATTTGTCACACGTGCAGAGGACAGAAGACGCTTCCTCAAAGCCACGTGATTGAACCAGAGACTGACCCCAGAGCTTCTGAGCAGCAACACCAGGCACCACCTGCACGCCCGTGGGCTGGTCAGAGGATGGGTAGCATTGTCCCCCCTTCACTGGGGCTTGGAGGGGTGAAGAGGTTGGCCGAGTTTACCCTGAGCCCAGTCTGGGAGGAGTATGCTTGGCTCCAGAGTCTGTTTCCTCTGCCCCGAGTCTACCTTTACAAATATATATTTGATGTACTCCTCCCCCCCCCCCCCCGCCGCCTTTGCCAAGAATTGATGTTTGTGAAACTAATCTCAACACATAAATGATATAATATAATGTTTCATGTTGTAGAACACTTCGTGGTTTATGGGACAGCTTTGTATTCTTTCTTCTGATTCTGCTGCAGGGCTGTTTGTACCCTGTAGATTTGGGGTCTGGATGGAGAGCTCTGATGTCTGGCCCAATGCCGCCTGTCCTGCCCTGACCTGGCCTATGAGACAGCTTTGTATTCTTTCATCTGATTCTGCTGCAGGGCTGTGCGCACCTTGTAGATTTGGGGTCTGGATAGAGAGCTCAGCTGGCTGGCCCCAGTGCCGCCTGCCCGGCCCTGACCTGGTCCCTGTGGGTGGTGGAACTCAGCCTTCAACCTTGTTAGCACTTTGGTTGCAGGAACCAGTGCAACTCTTCTTCATTTGCTTGAGTTATTATAGTGCAAATTGTGCTTCTGCCACTTAGGATGGAAAGTGTCCTGAGGACATCTGTGACAGGTCGTCCTCCCACAGAGGACCTGCATGTAGGGAAGGCTTGGGAAGTCCAGCGAGCTGCAGCAGGGCCACTCAGGTGGCTGTCCTGGCCCTGAAGGTGGTCCACAGGCAGGTGGTCCACTACAGGCTTCAGTGGGACAGGACCTGGCCACTTCTAGTCCCCACAGCAGATATGGGAACATTTCTAAAATGGAAATTTAGAGAAAACAGTGATTTTTATGTGCACTCAATAATTTGAGGTAGAATAAAGAGATAGAGGCTTTTTAAAAAAAGTTTAATTTCTGACCTGACAATTCTTCTTTAAGCACTTTATTACTTTTTAAAATTTCTTTCAGTGTCCCCAAGAAAAATTACCCCACTGTGACAAATGGCTTGTCTTGAGATCTAATTGCACTTGTAGCTAACTAATGTAAGAATCTGAGTTAATATAAAGAAAATCTTGAAAAAATCTGCCTCTCTCTAAATCGATTTTTCTTGCCTTTTGAATACTGCATTGCTGGGGTCACTGTCATGGGACACCATCCGTTCCTTTTTGATGAGCTGCTTTTTCTTTCCCTATCCCTCATACTTTGTGGGATTTTCTGGTCCCTTTGCATATGGGGGTAGATGTGAGCCCAGGGGAGGTGCATAGCACCCAGGAAAGCATTTTAAGGTAAAAGCTGACTCACAAGCACTTTTCACCCTTCTTTAAACTGATTCAGCCCCTAGAGTGGGTTGTCTTTCTCCGCACAGGGCCCTGGAAAGGGGCCATGCCACCTTGCAGATCCAGAGCTGCTGCTGTTGCTTTTTCTTCAGTTGCCTCCTCAAATACCTCTATTCTTGTTGTATTTGTGATATTATTTGTCTTTTTCCCTGTGGGCGTAGGAAAGAATGCAGGGCATCAACACCCAGTCTGACGGAAGACCCCACTGCCCATCTGTCTTTTTGCTCCGGCTGTGTCTTAGCAAATAAATGTCAGGTCCATAAAAATATGATCAGAGGATGCTTATAAATTATTTGTAGAAGACTTCTCAACAGGCTTGATACTTATTATTGTTTCTCTCTGTGAAGCACTCCCATGCCCACATACCATGGACTGTCCTGAGCACCTATAGGATAGAGCATAGGGTTAAAGTGCTAGACACTAGGGACAGAGTGACCTGGGGAAAAGCCAAGAGCCACAGCTGGCCCTGAGTACTAAAAACAGTACTCACCAGACACAGCACACTGTCCCAGCCCTAAGTCACATATCAGTAGTCTAAGATGAAGGCAAGACAGATGTGGTAAACGGGATGTGTTAGGAGTCAATCATGCAGTTATAGAAAAACTACTTGTTTTTAAACCTTTATTCTCTCTTTGAAGCTTTCTGCTGCACTGTATTTTCTCATCCCTGAGATTTCAATAAAAGCCCGTGAGGAACGTCTGAGGAGGTTGCACCCTTGTTTCTCCAGGTGAAGTACTTGCTTGTGTTGGCCTCGCAGGATCCCTCAATTCACTGCAAGTTGCCTGAGTAGATGTTATTCATCTGTTTTGAGTTACACCGACAAAAACCCACTCTCTGAAAGTGAGGAGATGAAGAGTGGCTGGACACTGGCCTGGCTGGCTGTCAGAGGGAGGGACAGGTCTGACACCCAGCCTGGGTAGCCTGTGCTCTGCCCTCACCCATGCCAGTGACAGCAGAGGAGGTAGTGGAGAGAACCAGGATGTGCTCCTACTCTCCTGGCCAACCCCTTCCACTGTTCTATACTGGGATGTGAACCCACTCTCCTGGCAACCCCCTTCCACTGTGCTGTGTGCTCCTTACAGCTGGGAAGTCTGTTTTCCCTGCCTCCATGACCAAGGCTAATATTTGGCATATAGTAGGGACACAGAATTCTGAGAATTCACAATTTATCAGTAATGGGAAGAAGTTTGTTCATTTCCTCCTCAGGTCTGCTGCAGCCTCCTCACTCAGCTCTGCTCTGGAAAGGCCATTCTCAGTAGATGAGGGGTGTGGGGCAGGAGGAGATGGAGTGGCTGGGCCCTCCCAGCTCATTCCCAGCTAGGTTGGACATCAAGGCCATAGCTTCTTCCCTGGCCCCTAAGTCTGTTGCTAGCCCCTGGCTACTGGGTCACCCAATTTTGTTTCCTTTAACTCTGTCTATATTGTCGTAAATAAAATCTTTGATAAACCTCTTTTAATAACCTCTCTGGAGTGTGTCATTCATTTTTTACTGAGATCTGGACCAATGTGAGTAGAATTCCAGGTATTGTTATTACTTTTTAATTCAGAGGATGGTTATTTTTACTCCTTTGAGAAGATAGACTGGGGAGGGTGGTGAGGAAATAGTGTTCTCTCTTGAGTAGCCAGATTTACCAGATAATTTCTCCACCTCCTGCTGGACCCTGAGCTGCTCTGCTTGTGCTGAGAATGTGCCCGGCAGTGGAGAGGACAGAAGTCGGGCAGGGCTCCTGACGTCAGAGTACAGGAGACGCCGATCCACACCTGCTTCCATGGAACTCCACACCCCACCCTGGAGCCACCATGGGCCACTGTGCCACCAGCCTGCTTTCCTCTGAGACAGAGTCTCTTGCAGATGGAGTGGGTATTACTCCCAAGTGCTGCTGAAGAGCTGCTCCTGGATTTGTACCCAGGAAAGTTTGCTGGATGCATGCCCAGGTTTGAGGAGATGCCAATGCCGAATTTTACTTCTTCCCAGTACCAGGACGGACTCCACAATGAAACAATTGGATGCTGCTACAATCACCGTGGTTTGCTCTGCTAGAATGGCAGGTTTTCATAGGCCAGGTGTGGTCTGACTAATTCAGATATGACAGCATGTAATTTTCCTCCAGTTTTCCAGTATAAACTTTATTCCTGTATAGAAGTAACAAAGTAAAATACTAGTTACTGCCTTTAAACATTCAACAGAAACTAAACCATTAACAATAGGAGGTTGTCAAAAATGTGAATTTCTTCCAAGTGTGTGTCACATTTGTCAAGCTGTATGTTGAGACAGGAAAACTCTACCTGTTATCTTACATTAAAAGGAAGGCGACTGTGTGAAATGCTCACGAAAGTTCTCCTATTGTTTGTGACCATGGGTAACATGATTTATATTTTCCATTTTAGGAACTTCAAATCTATATGTGATTATCACTAATAGTAATTCACCGTGTTGAAAATCAAAAAGCCTGTCATTTCATATTTTTCGAGCCCGGTCTTTTTAATTTGGGATTGCTGAGTGAATGTCTCTGCTGAGATGATTTACTTTAAGTTTTAATATCTTTTTCATTGGAAGAAGTAATGAGCATTTTTTAATCCCCTGCCTATTAATTAGTGGCATTTTGCTCCTGTTGAGAAAAGAAAGGTGTGGATGTACATCCTTTAAATAAAAGTATTCCAAAACTCTAAGAATTGGAGTTATTATAAACAGAATTAAAGATCCGGGGGCAAAGGAGGAGGAAATTAGTGTGATATCATCACCGTCATCGTTGTCACCATCACTGTCAACACCAGCAGCACCATCACTGTTGTGATGTCATTATTACATCATCACCACCATCATCACCATCTGATGCTAGGCTTGGTCGCGAGACTTGTTTGCCAATGGGACAGGGGCAATCTTGATGGGCTTCATGTCCACTGAGGACTGAAAAGGTGCGTGTGTATTTCTGACTCTTCCTTTGGGCCTCTACCTGCTGGAGAGAGGGGAGGGACATGAGCAGTATGGCCAAGTCCTCCCAATTGAGTCATCCCGACCAGCCAGGCCCAGGATGGGTTTATCCAGCCAAACGAAGAAGGACTGTCCAGCAGACACATAGACCTGTGAACAAGAATAAACGGTATTTTAAACCACTGAGTTTGGTGTGGCTTGTTGCACAGCATGGTCACAGCAACAGGAAGCAGACACAGCACATAGATAGTCCTCGACTTGTGATTTTTTGACTTATGATGGATTTATCCATGTATTAAATGCATTTCTAACTTATGATATTTTTGACTTACAATGGGTTTAGTGGGATATAACCCTGAACACTGAGAAGCATCTGTATAAAACAGAGGGGACACAGAAGAGCTGCCTGGACTTGGCTTGGGCAGAGACTGAGACTGTGCACAGGGGCGGCCCCTCCAAGCTTCTGTCCCTCCTGAGGCCCAGCTACTTCAATCCATTTTCTGAAGGTGAACTTTTGTCTTTCTGGAATTAGATGAATTTTTACTATGCACATTGGTGTTGGTATTAGTAATCCTGACATTAATAAAAGCATTAAATTTGCTGCAAATGCATCTACTTACATACAAATCAGTGCCATTGGCATATGGAACTATTGCAAACTTCCTTTGTCTTTTCCTCCCTTCTCTTCTCCTTATTTCTTCCCTCCTTTCCCCTCCTCTCCTCCCTTCTTCCTGCTTTACTTTCTTCTCAAAGGTAAAGCTAAGAGGAAAGCTGATTTATTGCTGTCGGGGGAGAGGAGGCAGAGCCTCACCTGGACTCCACTTCCAGGGCTCACCTGCCTGGCTCCACCCACCGCCTGGGCTCTTCCTCCAGGTCTTATGACGATTAAAGCAAGTGGAGCATTTTGTCCAGGGTTTGCCTCATTAATAGATGCTCAACTAGTGGGACTAACACTTTTTCTATTATTATGAACATGGCAAAGAAACAAACATGCCCTGGGGTGTGACTGGCTGGCTCTTCTCTGAGGTTTCTCTTCTGTCCCGTCTGATGACAGCCACACAGTAGGCTGGAGGAGGCCTTGCTGTGTTCGCACGCTGCCCGCAGCACAGCACAACCTCAGCTTTGTGAGGGCAGGGCTCGTAGATAACAGAGTCAGGGAGTCTGATGACTAGGATGAAGAGCCAGCCTGGAGGGGCACGTGTCAGCTAGAGCCTGGGCCCTCACTCACCCCCAGACGGGGCAGCTGTGACAGGCACATCTTGTGGCCAGGCTGTCTCCCTTGCCCCCCTCCCCCTTGTCAACCTTGGTTTCATCTTTTCTTAGCGCACAATACTCTGCTACAGAATCAATTGCACTGGGTAGTGGGGAAGAAACTGCAGGTTAATTCCTAGAGACATGTCCTTTATGTGAACGTTTAACATTCAACTTGAAAAACAGAGCTATTCTGAAATTCTCCCATTGGGCTATATCAAAGCCCAACCCAAGGATTCCCACATTTCCCTCTCCTGCGCCCACCGCCTGTTGTCACCTGCTGGCAGCGGGGACTGCTGAGGAGCAGTGCTGCTGTGAGTACTGTCTCCCAGACACCACGCCCTGAAGATACCAGTCTTTGTTACCTCAGGTGTGCAATTTATTTGCAACACAGAGCATATACGTTTGTAAAATCCTTTGGACAGTTGACGTGATCCATCTCACCTAAGCTGAAGGAAAATGCAGGAAGTCTGAGGGGGCCATGGGCTCTGGGCCAGCTGAAGCCATTGCTCTCCCTGAGTCTCTCCCCTGCTGGTGGGTCTGTTCCTGAGCTCGAGCTTCTGAAAGCAGCAGTCCCATGGTGCAGGTTGCCAAGTGTGTCCAGAGAGAGCTGGAAGAAGACAGGCAGCCTCTTCCTGTAGTTCTGGCCAAAGTCTTAAGGGGGCTCTCCTTGCCCTTGTCTGGACACAGATAGCCTGGGGAGGGTGATGGAGGTGAGGAGTAAGGGCCAAGAGTGGACATGCATAGATAGCACAGGTGGGGCAGGGCTGCTCTAGACTGGGTTTTTCTGGAAGACTTTCCCCTAAGGAAGGGATTCTGGACCTTCCTTAGGGGAAGGACCTAATGTAAACCACACCAGTTATTTCAAAAGGGGACATCTTTTAAAAATAAGGAATTTAGAAAGAGAGAAGGAATCTGAGGAGTGGGTCCCAAGTTCTCAAATTTTGGGTATCATGAGACATAGTATTTTGTGAGCAAAGGACAGGCCTCCTATTTGATCCAGAGTAAGATTTTCCCCTGGTGTCAGTGACCCAGGCAGCCAACCAGTGAGGGCTCATGACAGACCCGGCACTTTGTGTGCTGTGCAGGGACCATCAGAGTCATAAGGGCAGTTCCTTTCCTGAAAGTTACATGAATAACAATGACACTGGTGAAACAATCGTGAAAAATGGATTCAAAAAGAATCATTGACCAGGACTTACACTGTTGACTGGTAGGTGCTGTGGAGCTGGGGAAGGGGGTGGAGGGTGAGGAGCAGCCAGCCTGGGAGATGGTGAGGTTTGGGCCAGTGCTGGGTGAGGCTGGGCAGTGACAGAGACCAGCGCCCTTCCAGGCTGGCAGCACAGCCCTCCCCCAGGCTGCCCTTTGTTGCCTGGATGGCGGTTTTCTTTCAGTGTGGCCCTAAGCTACCATTCAAGGGACGATACCTGTTTTCAGCTTGGTCAGTTAATGCTGTGTTTCTGCATTGCTGTGTGAGATGCTCTTTCCGCATTTAGCCTTGGGCTGAGTTACCTAATGAAGGTGTCCTCACCATTGGAGGGCCAGTTCAGCACCATTTGCCAAGACTGTTTGTCAGGGAAGGGGGTTCTTGTCTGTGGGCTAGGCTGTATTGGTCCATTTTTGGTTACGTATAACGGAAGAATGGAAACTGAATAATTTATAAAGTAAAGACATTTATTTCTTATAGTTTTGGACTCAAGATGTCCAAAGTCAAGGGTTACATCTGGCAAGAGCCTTCTTACTAGGGGACTTGCCACACTCCTGAAGGGGGTATTGGTGTCCCGTGGAGGAGGGGTGAGCATGACACTGGCTCAGGTCTCTTGTTTTTATAAAGCCACCAGTTCCCCTCCCACAATGGCCCTTTAATCCATCTATCCATTAATTCCTCACTAGAGTAATCTATTCTTGAGACCGAGCTCTCACAGCCCAATTACCCCCTGAATTCCTGTCTCTTGGTACTGGGGGTTAAATCTCAACATGAGTGTTGGAGGGACAATCTAACAGACTGTGGGATGGACACATTCATCACAGTTGGGGAAAACGAGTCCTTTCTTTTTAGCACCTTGAGAGAAAATAGCCTGACTTCTCTATATTTGTTCTGTTGTTTCATCTAAGCAATATTTTTGCTAATTCCTTCTAGCATTGAAACTTTGACTCAACAGTCTAGAACTGTGTGTGAAGAAAGGCAATTTGTCAGTGGAGCGTGTATGCTGCAGACATGGGCCACTGATGGCTGCAAAAGGGGTATGAGAAATGAACAGATCGGTAAAAGTGCTAAAAGGTTGCTGGGAGGCATTCTCTCAGAGTTTGGGAGAAGCTCAGGCAGGATCACCTTCGAATAATCTTCCTGGTGACAGGGCAGTGTTGAAGTAGGGGCAGAGAGAATGTCCGTCGTTCATTTCCTGGCAATGGAAGGCAGCTGGGAACCAGGACCCCTGAGCGCCAAGTTTAGTTTTGATACCAGTTGCAACTCAGGCAAGTTCACAAAACCATCCAGGCCTCAGACTTCCTCGTACCCAAATAAGGGACTGTACTAGGTCCTCTCCCGAAAAGTTCATGTTGTCATGGTTGTGCCCCACTGAAGTTCAATTCTATGCCAGTTATATCCACACGTGAGCATTAGTTACTTTCTCAGGTGGCAGATTTGAAGGCAGGGCAGACGTTCTAGTAAGACATGCAGACGGGGCACATGCCAGTACTTTCCACACTGGGCTACTGGGCTGGGGAACCGCCGCCCACTGGGGTTGAGCATTGAAAGCTGACCTATTCCTGGCTGTGTCAGTGCCCAGTTGTGTGGCCTGAGCAAGGCCTCTGCCCATCTGTACACTGAGGTGTTCGTGACCCTGGAGGCAATCTCTGCCTTCAGCCTCTTTGCTAACTGCTGACCTGTGTCCTCAAGAGCCAACCTCAGTGGCTGCAATTCATCTTCATCACTGGATTTTGTGATTGTTCCTCCTTGCCCTAAAGGAAGCTCAAATTGTAAATGAATTTCTTTTTAAAATGAAAGAGAATCAAAATTAAATTTTATTTGGAGGTACATGTATTGATAGGGTTCTATCTTCATACGCATTTTTAGCTTTAAAAAAAGCACAGGTAACCCACCGTATGTATGACGTGACACCATTTTCATAGGAACAAACACTTCTTTCAACATACTTGTAGGGGAAAGTCTGGAAGGATCTGAGAGAAGAAAGACAGGCCTTTGACCGTGGCAGTAAGATTTGGAGCGGCTTAGTTCACTTTGCTGGATGGGGACTTGTTAGTTAAAAGGATGGAAATCCAGGAAGTTCCAAAGAAGTCAGAACTGTGACACTCAGAGGTGGAGACCAGAAAGGGGCAAAGCAGAGCTGCAAGGCCTCGAGCCATGCCACAGGGTTGCTGGACAACAGACCTGTCTCTGCCTGGCCTTGTCTTCCCAATGGTGCCACAGAGTCGTCGGGAGCCCCCCGCACTTCTTGCAGAGAGGGGGTGTTCCAGGGGCTGAGCAAGGATGGGAGCAAGGACAGGTGGGGCAGGAGTCAGCTTCAGGGTGGTGATGTACCCGTCCTGCCAGAGTCCAACCTCAAGCCAAGCATGCTCATCCAGAGGGGGCCAGCGTCCCTCTCCCTGTGGGCTGTGGTCCAGAGAGGGAATGAAAGACAAACTGCCCCCACCCAGAATGATGGCCCAGCCCCTCACTCTGAGTGAGAGTCAGTGCAGCCTTGGAGCACTCCAAGCACGTTCCTAAGTTCTCCTCCACGACTACATTTAAAACGTCAACAAATTCTTTCCTTTAAATAATTAATAGCAAAATATGGAGGCCTTTAATCAAGAATTCCAGGAGAAATTTCATTTTTTATTTTACACACAAGGTGACATTAGCAATTTAAGTATAAGTTCAGGAGGACAGAGACTGGAGTTTCTGGGCTATCTTGACACGAAGTGAGAATCTGTTATGTTTTTCTGCTGATTAACTTTGATGGGCCCAGACAATGACTCTTGCTGATGCCATAATGCACCAACCTTCTCAGAAG
>CAUYQV010073797.1:0-36622 GCA_963574575.1 Galagoides demidoff | reverse complement strand
TTGAACCTCCCCCAACCTCCTTTATTGAATAAAAAGGAAATAGCATTAAGAATTCTCTGGTCCCCCTGAGCCCTGCTGCACTTACAGCCCATGCCAACTGAGACTTTAACATTATTCCATATTCTAGTACTACAGAGAAATTGCAACAATGACACTGAAATAGTAGACTTCAGTGTCAAGTGAAAAACCAAAATTTTATTCAAATACAAGTCTTTTCTATGTACAAGGAAAAAATTCTAAGAAAAAAGACCCCTTAAAATATGTGTCATTTTAAACCAGCAGTAGTTGGCTTTACATGGCCTGAAGAAAGCAAAACCTTCTCATAAACATCAAATGCAGTTAATGAACGAAGGCTTCTTGAGCAGCTTTGAAAGTTCTTTAATAGCATGTTCATTCTATTCACAAATATCTGCAAACAAGTGATAAATTACAAGCGCTTGTAATGAGTGGTACTTCACACTCAAAAGCTGTTGGCTAAATGAGTGAACTGGAGCTGGTTTCTATTTTTCTCCTTGACTCGTTATAGTTCCAATTTTGTTCCTTTTCCCATCCTTGAATGAATTTTGTTCTGTCACACTTTTATCCTTTCCCTCCTTCTCTCCACCCTATTATAAAATCTATTTCCACTATTATTCTTTATCACAGTAATCTATTTCTAGCTTCTCACAAAATTCCATTAATAAAGGAGTTAACAAATACAAATTCAGTGTCAAGAGTACGGGTTTCTCATGACATTCTATGTATAAGTCTTTTGCTCATTTAGGAAAAAAGTATCTCTTTTAGTTTAAGAGGGTTTGTGACACAGAAATTGAACACATAGAAGGAAAAACCCAATTCTGAGTGTTTCTGCTCTTTTCAGGACACACTATCGTGTTCCTCGTGGCCGACATCTCCAGGCCTACGGTGGGAGAAGCGGTGGTGCGACCTCAGGCTCCTCCCTCTGCTCCACTCTCGTTTCTCTCAGCACGTGCCTGGGACGGATCTGAGCCGGTGAGTCCATGCTCCTACCCGATGACCATTTGTTGACTGAAAACAGAGACGTTGTATCAACCTTGTAACATAATGTAGCATGCCTGTGGGTGTAGATCCTCCCATAGCCCCTCTGTAACCGCACGGGCACGCCCCTACCAGCCTCCCCGCCACATCCCTAATCTCCAACAACTGCCAAACTCTTCCTCATTTATGTATATTATTTTCTCAAGATGGTTGTGTAAATGGAGTTCCACACTATGCAACCTTATTGAATTCAATTTTCTATTGATGCATAATAGATGTACATAGTTTTGGGATATATATAATAATTTATACATCCAAGTAATTTGTAAAGATCAAATCTGAGTACTTGGGACATCCATCACCTAAAATATTTGTTATTTCTTTATGCTAGACCCATTAGAATTCTTTTTTGTCATTATTTTGAAATGTGTAAATCATGATAAATTAGGCATAGCTGCCATACTGATGTGTCTAACAACAGGTCTTGTTTCTTCCATCGAACTCCGAATTTGTTCCCATGAATCAGCTTCTCTTCTTCTCCCCTACCACCTACCCTGCCTGGCCTCTGGTAACCAACGGTCTTCTCTCTATCTTCATGAGATTCACTTTTTTAGCTCCCACATATGAGTGAGAACGTGTGACAGTTGTTTTTCTGAGCCTGACATTTTGCTTAACATAATGACCATCTATCTATGTTTCTGCAAATGAGAGAGTCTGTTGTAAATAGTGCTACATAAACATGGAAGTGCAGGTGTTTTTTTCACACATTCTTTTGGATATATACGCAGTAGTAGAATTTCTGGATCTTATGGTAATTCTTTTTCAGTTTTTTTAGGAATCACCATACTGTTCTCCATAGTGACTGTAGTTTTACATCTCCCCAAAAGTGTTTGAGGATCCCCCTTCTATGCATCCTCACCAGTATCTGTTGTTACCTGACTTGAGGTTTGTGTATGCATTTAAGTGATAATTACTGACATTAGCATTTTTTCATATATTTTTTGGCCATTTCTATTTTTTCTCGAAAATTGTTTGTTCAGATCTTTTACCCATTTTTTTTTTGCAGTTTTTGGCTGGGCTGGGTTTGAACCCACCACCTCTGGCATATGGGATGGGCACCCTATCCTTTTGAGCCACAGGTACAACCCTCTTTTGCCCATTTTTAATTGGATGCCTTTAATTTTTGCCTTTTTCCCCCTATTGTTTGAGCTCTTTATATATTCAGGTTATTAATCCTTTGTGAAATGCATAGGTTGCAAATATTTTCTCAAATGCTTGAGTTGTTTCTTAACTTCATTGATTATTCCCTTTTCTTTGCAGAACCTGTTTAATCTGTTGCAATGCCATGTGACTTGTTTCTTTGGTTGCCTGTACTATTGGGATCTTTCTCTAGACCAATGTCCTGAAGCATTTCTCCATTTTTTTCATAGTAGTTTCATAGTGTCAAGTCTTATATTTAAGCCTTTAATTCATTGTGAGTTGATTTTTATGTCTATGTCTGGTGAGAGATGGAGGTCTAGTTTCATTGCTCTGAACATAGTTATCCAGCTTTCCCAGCACCCATTATCAAGGGTCTGCCCTTCCCTTACTGTGTTCTTGGCCCCTTTGCTAAAGATAAGTTGGAAGTAAATGCATGGATCTATTTCCGGGTTCTCTGTTTTGTTCCACTGGCGCGTGTGTCAGTGCACACATGTGCAGG
Organism: Galagoides demidoff; assembly: GCA_963574575.1. Lineage (NCBI taxonomy): Eukaryota > Metazoa > Chordata > Mammalia > Primates > Galagidae > Galagoides > Galagoides demidoff. The sequence goes on along the minus strand of CAUYQV010073797.1, from coordinate 33,927 downwards.
TGTGTGTGTGTGTGTGCATGTGTGTGTGTTTTGTCAGAAGAATTCTCTGGAGATATTTCCAAGTAGTCGAACCTCCATAGTTAACAACCTTCCTACATTGACCACCTCCTTAAGTTGACTTAATTTTCATACACCAGACACATGCCACATGTATGTATCAATGTGGTAGGCCCAATTCTTTATGTTGACCATAATTTATTACTTTTCCCTCTTTCAGAAAATTATTAGAAATTTGGGACACTTTATTTCCTTTTCTTATTTTTGGGCATATTTTTATATAATTTTAATTATATGTGTATCTTAGATGTTTTAAAATATTATATTATTGCTTTCATATAACTATTAACATGTATTTTACCTTTAATTTTTTCCTTTATGCTTCTTATTGATTTTATTTTTCTTGTGCCTTAACAACTCTCTTAATATTCCTATTAATGCTACTTTTTAAATGTACACATTGGAGGGTTTTTGTTTTTCTTTTTGCTTTTTAAAAATGCAGTTACATTATGTTAAGGCATTTAGCTAAAGCAATTTCTGAGGAAAGAAATGAATTGTTTGAATGATTTCAGAGGCCTCCTTAATTTTTATTTTTATTGCACTTCAACACATCAATAGCTTTTATAAGCAAAATTAATTACACTCAATAAATATTACAGTAATAAGCAGTTACAAACATGGTGCTATTCAGAACGGATTTCACAGATATTCAAATTCAAGAGCTAATTTATTGTTCACTCATTTACTTAATCAGTATTGACTTAATGTCTATAAATGGGAGGAATTATATTGGTCCTTTCTCTGGGGAAGTTCATAGGCTAGTAGTATTAGATTCAGTGAAGTTGGGGGAAATAGACAAAAAAATGTCACATAATGAAAAGAAAATTAGTTTAGCTCAAAACTTAGGCAATGATTTCTAGGTTGTTTTATGCCAAATCTCATAACATTAATTTCAATGATGTAATAATGTTTGTTATATTTAATTGCAACTAATCTGTGTTACTGTCATATATTATTGTGTAGACATGGATTAAAACATCATAGTTTTTTTCTTTATTTTTAAATATTCAGAGTGTACGTGTAGTTTGTTACATGGGTATATTCCTAGAGGCAAAGTCTGGGACTTTTAGTTTAGCTATCACTTGATTACTATCTATAATGCCAGTTACATAATTTCTCACTAAGAAGCTGCCTTCCCACCCTCTAAGTCTCCAATATACCGTTTCACTTTCCATGTCCACGTACAGTCATTATTTAGCTCCTATTTATAAGTAAGAAGATTCAGTATTTGACTTTCTGATTATGAGTTATTTCTTTTAAGATAATGGCCTCTGGTTCCATCCATGTTGCTGGAAAAGAAAACTTTCATTCTTATTTATAGCTGGATAGTTTCTGTTGTATATATAACCATATTTTCCTTTTATAATCACCTGTTGGTGGACACTTAGGTTGATTCTGTATCTTTACTATGGTGCATAGCGCCCCAATAAACATATGAGTGCAGGTCTCTTTTTGATCTGATTTCCTTTAGGTAGGTACCCAATTGTGAGACTGCTGCATCAAATAGTAGCTCTACTTTTGCTTCTTTGAGAAATTCCATGCTATTTTCCACAGCAGTCATATTAATTTCCATTCCCTCTAACAGAGACTAAATGTTCTCTTTTCTCTGCATCCTCACCAACATCGACAGTTTCTGACTTCTTACTCATGGCTATTCTGACTGGTGTAAGACAGGATCACCCAGTGGTTTTAATTTACATTTCTCTGATGCTTAGTCATGCTGATAATTTTTACATATTTTTGGCCCTTTGTATGTCTTCCTTTAAAAAATGTATGTTCACGTCCATTGCCCACTTTTTAAATGGGGTTGTTTTTTCTTACTGAGTTGTTTGAGTCCTTGTAGATTCTGGACTTTAGTCTTTTGTCAGATGCATACTGTGTAGACATTGTCTCCCATTCTGTAGTTGTCCATTTATTCTGCTGATGATCTCTTTTGCTATGCAGAGGATTTGTAGTTTAGGTCCCATTTGTCTATTTTTGTTTTCATTATATTTGCTTTTAAGGTCTAAGTCAGATATTCTTCATTTAGGCTGATGTTTAGAAAAGATTTTCCTTTTTTTTTCTCTTCTAGAACTTTTGTAGTTTCAGATCTTACATTTAAGTCCTAAAATCCATAGTGAGTTAAATTTTGTAAATGGTGAGGGATATGGGTCTAATTTCATTCTCCTGTATGGGCATATGGCTGTGGTGCTGGGTGCTTATATCAGCAGATTTGTATTTTGTGCACCTGAACCTTCCAGCCAATAAGTGTTGTTTATGGGTAAGATCTGGTTAGGGCAGAAGCAGATGGGTATATGCTTGATCTTTGTTTTCTAGGAAATGCTGTTTTTTGCTTCAAACAATGGCCTGGTCTGTGGGTGTGTAGTGGCCTGAACTCCCTCGTCAACCTCTGAGGGGGAAACAGAGCTGGGTGGGCTGAGCCACTAAGCCTTCCCTGGCATACTCCAAAGGCAGGAACAAAAAGAACCTGCTCTGGCCAGGGAGTGGTGGCTGGAGCTCCTGGTAAAATGTGCTGAGGTGTGGCTTCCTCAGCTGCATAACCGTGACAGGCAGGACATCTGCTTCCATGTCACACTCATACTGGTGCCTGGGATAATCTGGTGGAACAGGCACTGCTATCTGTCACCAGGCTGTGGTTTGAATGCTCTGACAGAGTCCTTCCTGTGCAGAATCTCCTCCTTGTGCCCCAGACACGTGGCTGTGCAGCTGTCCTGCTCTGCATTGCAGGGACACTGCTGCTCTGTATAGATGGAGGGAGAGGCTCCATATTTCCTGCAAGCCCTGTTTGGTGGACACACTGCCAGTGAGGCCAAAGCCACACTTAGCTCTAGAATGTTTGACTCTGGGAGCAGCTGCAGCTGTGTCTGAAGTGGTGGAAGGATAGGGAGAAGTCCATTTCTTCATAGCAATTCTTGATTGCTGAGGCCATCTGGGCAGTGGATGGAGCCACACGCCTGCCTTGCAGAGCTGACACAACATGCATGTCACCACTAGAAGCAGTACAGTCACTCTCCACCTGAAGGAAGGGGTACCTGGGGCTCAGGAAAGCACAGTGTCTGGTGGTTTTTGTCCCAAGCGATGCCCCTTGGTGTGCCAACTCCCCTGGATCCAGCTGTCCCTGTGGCTGCCATAATCCAAGTGGGTACTGAGAATGTCTGCAGTGGTCTGGTGATGTGGAGACACAGGGCTGGGGCTCCCTGGGCAGGACACAGTCCCCCAGTGGGTGTACTCCCAGGTATGGCAACTGTCAGGGTAACTTGAACCCCAGGAGGGCCACCAACCCTGTAAAACCTGCTAATCTGGTATGATGCCCTTGGGAAGTCACACAAATCACCTCCCACCATGGAGCCTGGGTTTTCAAGGGCAGAGGAACCTTTGGATGGTTCTGATACTGTTCTTCCATGGAGCCAGGCACCTAGAACATTCCCACCTACCCTTCAGGTGAAATACCAGGTCCCTCAGATCATTCTTCAGATCTGCCAGCCTCTTGCCTTCTTCCCTTTTCTATGCCTGGCTTCTCCTAAACTCTCTGCTGCATTCTACCCTCTCCCTTGTTATTCTTTTAGAATCATAAATCTTCACCTGTAACTTGGCCCTTCACTCTGAGGAGACCTGGCAGTCCATGTGTCTAGTCAGCCATCTTGAACCCTCAGCTTAACAACATTTTTTGGTGACAAGAAAGTTAATGTTTGCCATGTTGTAATTGCAGATTCAGATATAAATTCTGAACTGTGTTATAATATTGCATACTATTGCAGTGTCAAGAGTATTAGACTAGGAAGTAATGGCTATGGGAGCTTTGGGTGGTCTTTTAATCTTTTCAAATTATATTTTCCTTATGTGCAAAATAAGTATATGAATATATATATATATGTATATGTATATATATATATATATATGTTTCCTTGTGCCACAAAAAGATAAATGCTGTATTATTTCACTTATATAAAGTATGTAGAGATGTCAAAATCACAGAGATAGAAAGCAGGATTGGGATAGCTAGCAGGGAGGGGGAATATGCAGTTACTGTTTGATGGATGCAGAGTTTGAGTTTTGCAAGTTGAAAAGACTTATGGAGGTGGGTGGTGGTTATGGCTACACAACATTAAGAATGTATTTTATATGACCGAGCTGTAGGGGCATTTAAAAATGGTTAAGTTGATAAATACATGTATTTTACCAGAAAAAGAAACAAAACAGAACAAAATAGAACAGAGGAAATTTCCTGAAAAAAAATAAAGCCTACTGATTTGTACTTAAAGATCTCAAATGATAAGAGACTCCCTAGCTTCCTCTCAGAGTGCACCCTGTTCTTATTCTGAGCTGGTGAGAGATTAGGCACGCAGGGGTGAAGGTTAATGTCTGAACAGTAGGCGAGGACAGTACTCATGAGAACTGTGCTCTCAATAATGCAAGAATTCTAGCAAAAGCATCTTTAGTAAGCATCCTGTGTCAGAGTAAACACTCAAGTCATGGCTGCTCATTGAATAATGGGACTTTTAGGAATCTCTATTTTAGGGGAAGTGAGGAGGAAGCAGGATCAATGAATGCATGAAGCAGAAAAGAAATAAATATGCAAAAAAGAGAAAAGAACTATGATGCTATCATGTCTCAGAAGCTATTCTCAACAGAATTTGAAGGAGAAGAAGTTATTTATTTGCATCAACTACACAAGAGAAATGCTGAAAGGACTGAGGAGTGATTAATGTTAGGGTGACTTTGCAGAGAATAATTATAGGAGCAATTTCAATAGAAAAATAGTTTGTTATAAAAAGAATATTGACAGTAAAGAAAGGGACTCATGTGTGAGGATGTGCTGAATATGAAAAGTGATGAGGGGCAAATGAGATGTAAAATTTAAGCATAACATAGTCATGGCTCCTAAGATGCTCTGATGCCTGTCCCTCCTGTCCCTTCCGTGTTCTGATGCGCCATGTGGTCCTGCACACCTGGACACAGAGAGACTGAACTGATTGACTTTGTTCCATCTTCATAAACTGACTAGGAGTTGCCCAACCTGGGGAATCTATCTGGCCCAAGACTCCCTATTTGTTCCAGTTCTCCTTTGTATTGCATTTATTCAATGATGCATGTCTATCATTAATGTTAATTGTAATTTTTTCCACAGCCAGAGAAGGTACAGGATTCCAAGGAGTTTGAGTGTATCTGAAAAATATTTTTAAAAAATCAATAATGAATAACCTTTGAAAAAGAATATTCCAGTAAACTTTTAGGCTCAAATGAAAAATTTCTAATTGATAAAATGATGTAATATATATTTATAAGGTCTAAACTTTAATAAGAATACATTAAAGGCATACAATGTAGTTATTCTAGCAGATGTTGAAGATTTGGCTGGCAAAGCTATATGTTCATAATAAGCCAGAGATAGGCAGGACTCAGGAATTGAAGAACAGAGATGCTATCCAAGAGCTATTATGCAAATTAGATTATCCAGGAGGAGCTAGAGAAACTGATAGCTACATAGGGATGAGACTCTGCAGTTCGTACAGCTGACTGACCGCTGTGAGAATAGAAAGATAGAAACGTACAGGGTGGTCGTAAAATTCGTGTGTAAATTACACACAAACTTTATGGCCACCCTGTATAATAGCAACTAAAAATTCTGGGTTTCCAGATACTGACTGTATTGGGACTTTGCACAATTTACAACTTCTGCCAGGGAATCCTAGGAAGAAAGGGGTATAAATTAAGTTAAATTAAAGTTATTCAGGACTGGGAATTAATAAATTAAGAACAGCTGAAGGTCAAAATGACAAGAAATTCTAAGATGGAAAAAAAAAACCCATATAATTTGTATGGATGAATGCGAAGCCCAGTCTAGGGAGAGATGCAGATATATCCTGAGTAGATTTATGAACTAGGATGACTGGAAAGGATAAAAAAGAGCAGAAAGAGTAAGTTAAATCAGTGATGACATAAAGGAAAAGGTTAAAGAACAGAAATCTGAGAATTCAAGTTTGACATCAGAACTGTCTAGGATAATGCCAGATCTCAAGTTAGTGCAGCAGGGATTGCGGAAGTCAGGCAGAGGTGGTTTAGTTTTTGGTTTTGTTTTTCAGGGCAGATTAAAGACTCCGATCATTGTGCTGGGACTGTGAGTGAAAGAAAGTGACACATGTGGCTTTTCCTTCTAGGAGCTCACAGCTTAGTAAGAAAGAACCGTGTGTAACAAGTATACAGAAATATTTAATATCAGGGAGAAGAAGTAGTGCAATAAGGGACCCGGCAGTCTGGGCGCAGACCGGTGGGAGGGAGTCACTGACATACACGTGGCAGGACCTGTGGGCCAGGCAGCCTGAGTTCACATTCTTGACATGTGAAGTGGGTTTTGACAGGTAGAAATAACACCACCAACATCTTTAACAGATTTTTAGGTGTTCAGAAGCCCAGTTAACAGTTTTCAAAACACAACTTGAGATTTACAGGTACATGCTGCCGTCTTTATTCTGCAGGTAGAGAAAATGCAGGTCAGAGAGTTCCACTGTGCTACATGACTTACAGGAACCGCAGGTGTCAAGGGGTGGGATAGAAGGCATTTTACACAAAGGGGGTACTGGGAAGATGGACTCAGTCACAGCAGGAGTCATCTGGTTATTAGGGAATGATTTATCTCCTTAGAGAGTAAATTATCTGGTTTCAAATCATGAAATGATGGGTTTGTATAATAAGTAACAAAAATGGTTTTATAAAGCTCCTGATGTAACCAGACAGGGCTTTGTCCCTGAAAACTTAGAGAGGATGAGGCAGTGGAGCGAGGCATTCCACACAGGCAGGAACACTCCCGACCTGGCTGAGCAACTGAACTCACTGAGCAATGGAGTGAAACGCTGCCCCACGCACCTGAGAGGCCTCTTCCTATTTCTTCTTTCCTCCAGCCCCCCACTGGTTGGTAACTGAGCCATATAACTGGCATCTTTTCAACACCATCCGAGTCAGTGTTTTTGCCTATACCCACGGATCACCCTGCCAGACAGAGGCGTCTGTGTCACTTTGTGTATTTCAATAGCTTTCTCGCATCTCTCACTTTTTTCCTTCTTCTTAACTACAAGAAAGATATTTCTAAACTATAAATGTGTTTCTTTTATACCAATGCTTACATATTTCTGTCTGCTCTCATTGGCACCTGGGTTAGGTAGACATGTTGTACCAGGATTGGTAAAGTGCTTCCCGATCACTCCTGGTGTGGGTGCAACTTCACGACTGGCCACAACTGCACAAACTGCCCCTCCCCATGTGCACAGGCCACATGCCAGACAACCCCTAGAGCTCTGGGCATGCCATGACTTATGTACCTCTAATGTTTATTTTTGGATGAGTTATCTCCTGTTTAAAATTTGTGCTTCCCTTTGTCTCCCTCAACTAAGGTACCTCACTGCTTCCGTCTGACACGCTGGAGTAATTTTGACTCTATCCTCTCTCTCATAAACACATTTAAGAAGCACGACTTGAAGCACACCCTTCCTGATGCCGTTAGCAATTCCTTTATGGTACCAGGGTGGCATTTTAATCCATTTCCGTCCCCATCACCTCCTGGTCCATCAGTTCTGTAGAGCTGTCCTCACTGTGTTAACAGGACCACTTAGCCCACACAGAGCTGGACAATGGGGGTCAGCCACGGCTCCCACAGACTTTAACCTCCCTGCCTGGCATCCAAAGCCCACCTCACTCTAAACCGGTTTCCTTCTCCAGGCTGATCCCTCACGGGTGTGGCATTCCAGCCTCTCCAAACCTGTAGATATGAAAGGTCCCTGCACTGAGACCAGTGCATTTCAGCCTCTCCAAACCTGTAGATATGAAAGGTCCCTGCACTGAGACAGCCGGAGCTGTCTGGAAAGATGACAGGAATGTTCATGGGGCCTGAGGGGACAGCACTGTCCATACGACCCTACCCCACCCAGCCAAGCCTCCACACAGCCAGGGGCTCAAAGCAGCTGCAGGGAGGATGGCCAGGACGAGAGGAAGAGGCCATCAGCTGGCCACCGGAGCAGCCTGTCCTACAAAGCTCAGCAGAGGCAGAGAGGACCTCCCCCAGCAGCCAAGGGTCCTGTCCTAGCAGCAATTCCTGCCCTGCCATTCTGAGGATGGCCCCACAAAATACACGGGCAGGTGCTGGCTCAAGAAAAAGGTGGTATTTTGTCACTATGAATTCCTCTCTAGCCCTAGAACGAGTAGCAGAGCCCAGATAAGATGCACAGGGCACCAGCCACAGTCCTCGACAGCGGTAGCCAGATGAAGGCAGCCAAGTTACAGGCCACACCCCTTGGCTATCCCGAAAGTCCCCAACACCATGCACATACCAGGCCAGGGTGAGGAGGCAGTAGGGGCTGGCAGGACAGTCTGACTACATACACGAAGTGCCCCTACCCACACAAGGCCTGAGCTCTGGCTCGGGGCTGCCACATTTTCCCAAAATAAGAAATTACCTGTGGAACTTGTTCAAAATACAGACTGTAGGGGCTTGACCCAAACCTGTGGGGTTAGGATTTCCAGAAGTGGGGCCTCTCCAGATGATCCTAACCCTGAAGGGGCAGGAAAGAGCTTGGGTCTCCCTTGAACAACACTGTGAACAGGAGACCCCTGGGCCAGGACACAGTGCCTGAGGAAGAGCTCTGGGCTTGCCAACTCCAGGGCTGCAGAGGAGCGAATGGATGAGGGGCAGCCAGGAGTAGCTAATGTGCAGAAATGGCGGAAGGAACCAGAGGCTTGACAAAGACAAAGCAAGGGCAGATTGAGGTAGAGCCACGGTCCAGCCCCCAGTAGGGATGTGAATAACCATGGGACCTTCAAAGGGCCAGGGCAAAGGAGGGTGGGTACCATAGCCTCTCACCTTCACACCTCAGACGTGGAACTCAGCAAGGACTCTGCTCATCTTAGTGGTGGCCATGGGGTGGTCTTTACCATGGGAGATGACTTTGACCAGCAGGGAATCATAGTGGGGGGAGATGACAGGTCCTTGGAAGGCAGAAGCATTATCCAGGCGGATCTCCATGCCCTCTCCTCTCGGGAGCACCTCGATGAGGCTGGGGGAGAGAGAGAGAGAGAGAGAGAGGGAAGGGAGAGAGATATTGATATTAGGCTCAATAGTGCTTGTTTCTCGGGCAGAACATTATTCTCTGCCTGTCTTCTCCAATTCACCCTCATGAATTTAACATCTTCTCCCATGCCTGCATGTGGTGAAAATCGACAGTGAATTGCAACATGCATTATTAACTATATTAATTTGAATATATGCATATTTATGTGTATACATGTTGGACTGAAAATTATTCATGATTTTTTATAGCGAGCAATACATTGTTCACATAGGGAAGATTAAATGTGTATTTAAATGAATAAACCTACTTTGAAATTCAGAAACGTTTGAGAATAATTTTTATTGCCAAAGCAATGATCAAGAGTGCTTAGAAAATTATAAAAAATATTTTATGAAGAGGCGAAAAAATCAACTTGAACTCAGAACTTTATATTATCTAGTTATGTAACTATCTTTTAGCACATATATTTACACATGAAACTTAGACTCATAATTTTGTCTGAGTATTTTAAAGACTATTTACAAACATTATTGAAGTTTAATATCATACAGTACTAAGTTGTGAGATAATGGAGCCTATTGGTTTCATAAAGCATATGATTACATAAGATGAGACAAAGAAATCTGACTATTATTGTTTATCTTGAGTCAAAAGAATTACATTTTCCAAAACTAAAAATGAAAACAAAATTTCTTCCTAAATGCTCAATGAAACCATAAGTCTATGTGGAAATATTCCTTCCACACACTGAAATATTACAATCAAAGCTACATGTTAATGAATTATTCAAAAGAAACTTACCCATATAGCTTCAGCCTTATGTAAAAATATTTGTATCCACTGATTACTCAGCAAAATACTTGCTAAATTTGTAAAATATTTATTCTCATTTTTTCTTTAGGGAAAATTGAGGCACAAGTGAGTGGACTAATTTGCCAATCCTTTCCTTTACTCAGTAGCAGAAGAGAAATATAATTCTGATAACGGTAATATTTATGATGTGCCTATTTTTAAGAGGTCATACATAACCAGAGGAACTGTTAAGGCATTTCACTAATACTCATTAAAGGGTTTCTATCAATTTGGCAGAGTTGACACAGAATGTACAAAGTGCTATATACTAACATAATGAGCCTAAGTTTATAAAAATTGCTCTCTCAGCATTATTCTACCTAGGGACTGTGAAACATAAATGATTACACAGATTGTGAATTTCTTCTAAGTGTATTGACTTTAATCAGCTAAAAATATCTAGTTTCCATAATTCATTTAAAACAGAGAGTACAGATATGTTCAAGACATGCTTTAATTGATGGTACGTGAAGCAATAGCTATGATAATCAGAGAGTAGAAAGAATTGTATATTACTAGCCTCAATTTATTTCTCATTTCCATGGATGATTGAGCTTCTGTCTGGATATTTTAAATGTTTTACTCACTATTAGACATAAAAATGAAAGTTAAAAATGTGATGTGAAGTTATAATCTTTTTTCATGTTTAAGTATTTTTTTCTTGTTGCAAATTCAGAACTCTATTTCATTAATGTGCGCTTGTAGAGAAAACAAAAAAAAAGTGTCTGAGCACTTCTGTGTTTTCAATAGAAAGTGCTGTGTCAAGGACGTGAGAGGCAGTTTCTCTAAAAATGTTAATAATACTTAACATATTATAATGATCATTATTATAATAACATTCGTGGATACTGGAACTTCTCTGTGCACTCAGCTCTGAGTCAGGAAGGCAGAGTGACAGAGGCCTGATGGTGACCCTGAGCTCCACTTGCTCTGTGGGTCTGCCTTTTTTGGGGGAAGTGAAATTATATCTAATATCCATAAATACCTCATTACAAAACTCAGAAGAGCCAGGAAAGGTGCATATGTAGAGAAAACACATAACTTTATACAAATTACCCAGCATTTTGAATACTAAACTTTAAAAGTTTTCTATTGCTGAATAATTTGACTGGGATTGAAATACAGTTTGAGGCTTTTTGAAGTGTTCCACAACAGAGGAACTTTGCGTGAAACGTGAGGCATGTGGCTCGCTTCCATTCATTTGGGGATTTTTATCTATTCCTTTCCATTGAATTTATATCTAAACACTGAAAGAACTTGATACAAAGAAAAAAAATAGTGAATCATTCAAGCTGTAGAAAGCAGCTTTAAATCATATAGCACTTTTGTGAACAATTTAGGATTAAGTTTCTCTTAATTTTCTCTAACAAAAAATAACATCAAAAATTACCAAAGGGATATTTAAGTTTATCATTGCATTTTTTAAAGGATGGTGCTACTGAAATTCACAGCACTCTTAAAAAACTAAGACCATGATAATTAGGCCCACAGAGCACGTACGTCTATTGATTTTTTTACAACATGTTTAATACTAGTTTGCCCATGATCATGATGTCTCTGTTTTAAGTCGGAAAATGTATCCACACATGTTCGGAGGAGCTGATGGTAGCCAAATAACAAATAAACTATGCATAATTTAATAGAAATATGGGAGAAGAATGCTTCTACAAATTTTTAGATTCTCCTGCATTTACATAGGATGTTTTTATAAGTTAAAGGTTTTCCGTAGTTATCTGAGTCTAAGGATGGTTTCTACTAATTTGAAATTATATGTTAAATATATCTGTCTTTAGTGTTCAACTTAATGAAATATTTATAAAGGCAAGTAACCAACTATAAATTTGGAGGCTGATATTTATATTGTTTGAAAGAAGAACTTTACAACAGATAATTTGTAAATTGCAAACAGATAAGCGACGTGGCATTTTGATCTGGTTTGTTCTGACATGTCTGCAGGCAGCACGCTTTTCAAGTCACTGCTGTGGACGGGGTCTGCAGTGGCGTCATCCAGTGCCTCTCTGCTGAAGATTGCATGGACTGGCTGCAAGCAATAGCGACCAACATTTCAAACCTCACAAAGCACAATGTAAGTAGTGATTCAAAGAGTACTTGGCCATAGAGTGTCTCAGCCCTTGCAAAATTCCCCAATATATATGTAACGTTGCATCAGCTGCTCCATGTTCTAGGAATGAACTTCACTTTCACTTCCCTCAGGAAAGCTAGTGTGGAATACCTATTGAAAGAAAATCACCCTGAGAATTCTACCACAGTTTATCAGCTCAACAATATTCCTACACATAGGTTTCCACTTCCAAACATCCTAAGCAAGCACATTAACCCTAAATATATCTAAGCAAAAGTATTCTGGACTAATGCCATGCTGCATTTCAAGACAGCATTGGTGGTTTACCTTTGGTGATCTTAAAATTACAGCTGGAAAGTTGGAAGGAGGAGGAGGCTGGATGAAGAGAGTGTGGGCTGGACACTGAGGACCGTGTGCTGAGGGGGAGCAGTGGGAGGGTGTCCCTGTGGGTCCAGCTGGAGACTGAGGACTGTGTGCCGAGGGGAGCAGTGGGAGGGTGTCCCTGTGGGTCCAGCTGGACACTGAGGACCGTGTGCTGAGGGGGAGCAGTGGGAGGGTGTCCCTGTGGGTCCAGCTGGACACTGAGGACCGTGTGCTGAGGGGGAACAGTGGGAGGGTGTCCCTGTGGGTGCAGCTGGACACTGAGGACCGTGTGCCGAGGGGAACAATGGGAGGGTGTCCCTGTGGGTGCAGCTGGACACTGAGGACCGTGTGCCGAGGGGAGCAGTGGGAGGGTGTCCCTGTGGGTGCAGCAACTGCGCACTGGAGGCTCGCCCACATTACTGTGTAAGGGTTCTTTGCATTGTCCCTCTTTTCACAATAGTTTTTTTTCCCTCCCCACCCCTGTGTCTATTTATGGTTGCTCTCTTTCATTATAATTGTTCTTTAATAACTGAACCAATCCTTCCTCCTTGTTACTTCTATAAGTATCATCTAACAGAATATAAATCACAAACCTCACTTCATTGAGTGCTGATGCAGGTACATTAAGATTCTGATTTACAAATGAATATTTGATATTACCCATGCCTTTGTCTTAATCCTTTCCTCTCTCTGGAACTGTTTCTTGCCATGTTGGGACATTAAACTAGTTCTAAGGAAAATTCAGAAGTCTAATGGCTGACAGAAGTTTGTAATTACCTCACCAACTCGTGAACAGATCCGCGTATCTTTGAAATGTATTTTGCTTTAAAATCTAATAAATAATGATGGCAAATATGCCTTATTTAAGAATAGGAGGCTCACCATCCACTAAAGACTGTGATTTATTTCCAGTACCCAGCTTTTCAAACAATGGCATCACGAGGGGATGCTCTGGAGCAGAACTGAGTCAGGGGACATGTACATGTTCCACTTTAGCAGGCAAGGCCAGATGCTTCCCAAGGCTGTGCTCTTTACCCCTCAGCGGACATGTCTCTATAGCTCATTCTCAACATCTTGCCTTGTAAATTTCTGGTCGTTTGGTATGTGTGAAGTTGCATCCCTGCCGTGCATAAGAGCAGATGGATTTTTTTGCGTGGTGCCTAAATATACCAAGCCTTACCTGGAAGCATCACCTGACAAAGGTGTGACCGATTATGTCTTCTTAGGCAGAAGTCATGCTCTCAGTCCCCAGACCAGTGTCTGCCTGTCTGCTGGTGTCACCACATTAGAGTTGAGGCTTCACAAGAGGACAACAGGTTTCAGGTTGCTTCCTTCCCTTCCCCTGACTTACACAAATGTTTCTTCAGTTAAATGAAAGACAAAAATACCAAGTGACAGCATTCCTGTCCATTTCATTGTGGAAATAATTGGAGTGCCTCAAAAATGACCCATGGTCCTATATTTATTAGAAAAACATTTTTAAGAAGGACAGAATGTTAAACTTTAAATCTAAAGTTTTTCTCCTTATCTAGATTCAAATTTGGATTGACCTAAAGTCCTAGGGATACTCTCTTGCAAACTGTGTTTCTTCAAAAGGTGTTTAAGTTAGAAGGTTGTAGATCAGCTGACAAACATTTGGAAAGTCAGCACTTTAGTTAAACAAACAAAAAAAGTGAAGCTGTAAATGTCTCTACCCCTTGCAAACCTGAAGAAGGATAAGCAGGTTTGTACTGCTTGTCTTTCATCCTCACAGTTAGGAAATCAGACAAGCCCATGATACTATGTTGTTTTAGTGTTGGGAGATCCCGTGATAACATTGCTTTATTTAAAATTGTCTATTTGTTTATTTACCTCCCTGTTTTTATATTCTAATTTCATGCCCTATTGTTCTTGTAATCAGTTCCCATTTAAAAATACAAGGTACTCTGATATATAAAGTACTGCGTAAATGTTGACAAGTTATCAGACTAGCGATAAAAATGTGAAAGTTACATTGACTTCAGAGAAAGTACAATAACCCCACTGATGATTCATGGTTGATACTTTTGATTAGTATGAAGAAAAAATTAGGCAGATTGAGAGGATCTAGGAAGGTTTTGTTTAGGATGGTCATATGTTAGATCTAGTTCTTCTCTTTTTTTTTAATTCTAAATAGATACTGAAAATAATACCTTTAGAAAACATAGAACCTTTTTTTTAACCACAATATTCTGAGGCTGTCTAGGCTTGTAGAAATCTCAGTTGAAGGTTTATCTGCTAGTAATAGGTGCAAAAAAGAAAATATTGAGAAAAATATGTAGAGAAATTCCACTCAAGAGATGATCAGACATAAAAGCAAATTTGAAAATAGAAATGAAAACGCGTGCTCTCATTTGTGACAAACATGGGTGGAACTGAGGGGTATTATGTTAAGTGAAATAAGCCAGCACCGAAAGACACATCTAACATGTCCTATATTCTCACTCCTGTGTGAGAGCTAAAAAAAAAATTGAACTAATGGCGATGGAGAATAGAGCAAAGGCTGCCGGGGGCTCCAGAAGGACAGTGAGAAAGGGCGAGAAGAGGAGGTAGTTGATTAGTGCAACGACATAGTTAAATAGAAGGAGCGACCCAGTGCTTGGCAACACTGCAGGGTGACTGCAGTTAACAATAATCTATTATGGATTTCAAACTACAGTCTAGTCAAACATAGGAAGAAAGTTACTAATTGTTATTTACATGATCCTCTCATGTTAAATAACTAAAGACTTTAAAATACGCTAATGTTATAATGGGGTGAAATTTTGAGGAACCTTGGAAGTGGCTGAATGTATTTTGCATACAGAAGGAAGATGAGTCATCTTGGGTAAGGAGACAGCCTTGGCAGGCAGGTCAACTGGGCAATGCACCGTGTCCTCCGTGTGGGCTGCAGGGAGGGCTGGGAGGCACACGCTTGCCCCGTCCAGACTTCAGATGAGACTGCCGCTGGAGGGGACTCTTGCTTGCAGCCTGTGAGAAACGCAGAGTGAAAACCCAGCTAGGCCACATGTGAATTCCTGACCTGACCTACAAAACTGTGAGATAATACACACTTTGTTACATTACTAAGTTTTGGAGTATTGCATTACACGCAATAGGGAATCTGTTTCCTGAAGCTGTTGTAGTGTGTTACCACAGATTCATTTTCTAACTATTCTGTAGAGCCCGGCGTCTACAGAGCAGCATGCATTTCCTGTACACACTCTGTAGTAGGACCTTGCTTTTCCAGCGTGGGGGCTGCTGGCATCCCCGGTGGGCAGCTACTTTTCTCTACACTAAAGCAAGGTGGCACCTCAGAAGTTGTTAGAATTTAGTTGAGTGGTGTCTGTGCCTCTCTTCTGCAGTGATCAGTAATTTCTCTCCTTTCTCCCTTTTTCCTTCACTTTTTCAGCAATCTTTCCTTCAAACAACTGCTAATTGACAGACCCATTCATTCACTTGCTGTTATAGTCTCGCACTCTGGGGTGCCACCTGCTCAGAACAGGAGAGTAAGAGTGGCTGCCAGCTGGAGGGAGCTGTCCATGGGCGTCGTCACAATGCACCTCACAAATCTCTACCTCTCATAATGAAATGTCTGAAAAACAAGTGTTTTTGAAATGAAAAACCTTTATATAACTCACTAAATGATTTTCTAAGCAGCAAGGGTAGAAAAATACAGAATGCCAGAGGGATTGAGAGGAAATGGCCTGTAATGAACATATCTGGCTGCAGCTTAGATAGCGGGTTATGAAGACTGTGTAATGTACAGTTTGGATTCTTTTAAAAGCATATTGACTTGCACTTGGAAGGGATCAAGGGGGTTATTCAGCAGCATTTCCCACCCAGTTGAGAAATATCTCCTGCAAAGTTTCTTTCAGACAGTTGGCTGCTAGAAATGTTTCAATAACAAGGAAGCCACAGCTTCACAATGCAGCAGTTGAATTTTGACAACTCAGTATTAAGAAATATTTCCTTACACTGAATAAAAATCTGTCTCTTGTAGCTTGTAGTCATTTGTAGTATGTCTGCCTTGAGAAAGACAGGCAATAATTTAGCTTCCCTTTTCACTTGGCAATTCCTCAGATATATAGAACCAAGTAGCATATGTTGCAGGGGTTTTTAATTTTAATTTTAATTTTTTGATATAAATATCACTGACTCCTTCTTGCTCCTCTCTGGTATGTCAGCTGAGACTTTCCCTGTCCTGGTCACTGTTTGTGGAGATAGAAGCTCTTTAGAACAAATAGGGTAATGATGATGCATTTAGGCCTTTATTACTGGCATTACCATGAACTAAAGTAAAGATTCTTTATATCTTCATGTGTTTTACATGATTCTGTGTATCTATATTTACTCATGTATCAAGAGCACTCAATGCCATTAGGTTTTATTATAATGATTCATCAAAGTTATATTGGCTCGGCGCCTGTGGCTCAAGTGGCTAAGGTGCCAGCCACATAAACCTAAGGTGGCGGGTTCGAATCTAGCCCAGGCCCGCCAAACAACAATGACGGCTGCAACCAAAAAACAGCCCAGTGTTGTGGCGGGCGCCTGTGGTCCCAGCTACTTGGGAGGCTGAGGCAGGAAACTCGCTTAACCCCAAGAGTTGGAGGTTGCTGTGAGCTGTGATGCCACAGCACTGTACCTATGGGGACAGCTTGAGACTCTGTCTCAAAAAAAAAAAAATCTAAGTTATATATTCACAATAATTAAAATCGTATATCTTAGTGCCAATAGACAATTTAAACTTCAAGTATGTATTCATATTTAAGCTCATTCATTAAGTCAGAAAACCTGGTTCTTAGACTTATTACACAAAATGGAAATATTGAAAGTGATGCAAATCCCCCCATACTAAACAATTCAGGCAAAAATTCAGCTTCTCGGTTTCTTTTATACAATTAAGATTTCACCACTCCTGCCTTTTTTACTAAGTTATAATGACATTCAAATATTCTTCATAAACACTGGTAATCCATTAAACAGTAATTGAGGGTTGTTATCCTTCCTGTGTCTTTGCGAAGAACATCCTGAGGCATCCATCAATGGGTAGTAGCAGCTCTGATAAAACATGTGCTTACCAAAAACACATTTTCTCTTTTCATCTTGTCCCTTAATGTGAATAGTAATTTCCTCTCAGAAAAAAAGAGAGAGAAATACATAACTTTGTGGGGATGACCTAACAGACACTACTCCAGCCAGGTGATTAGAGTCCCTGTCAGCAGTGGTGGTCACGGTGCCAGTCTGTTCCACTGAAATGATGAACCAAAAAAATGACACTTTTTGATCTTTCTCCCTAAACCCGTAACCCCACTCTATCATGAGAAATACACTGGAAAAAATCTCAGCTGATGATCATTCTGCAAAATACCTGGCCATCTTTCCTTAAGACTCACAATATCTTCAAAACCAAGGAAAGTGTGAGAAATTGTTATAACCCCGTGGAACTTAGAGAAATGGTGACTAAATAAAATAAAGTTTCAGTGGTTCGGGATCCACCAAAAACACATCTCCTATCTTTTTAAAACAATTTTTAAATGTCAAATTGACATAATACTTGTACAATTAGGGTACAGTGTGATGTTTCAACATATGTAGACTTTGTATAATGATCAAATCAGAGTAATTACTGTATTTATCACCTTAAATATTTATCATTTCTTTTGGTGATAATGTTCCAGAATCTTCTCTTACCTTAAAATACACAATGTATCAATATTTGCTTTCATCACCATACAACATAATAATAGAACACCCAAACTTCATCTTTAACTGTGACATTGTGCCCTTGATGAACCCCCTGAAACCTATGCGCCTCTCTGCCAGCCCCTGTCTATGAAATCAACCTTTTATATTCCTCATGTAAGTGAGCTCATGCAGTGTTTCCCAGTGTCTGGATTGTTTCACTTAAGATAACGTCCTCCGGGTTTTCTCTTTGGCTCTCCTTGATCATTGGAGATGCTAAGCATAGTTCCACAGATCTGTTGGCCATTTCATGTCTTCTTTTGAGAATTGTCTATTCAGGTCTTTTGCTCTTACTTAATTGAATTATCTTTCCCATTGAATTGTGCTAAGTTCCTTCCTTATGTACTCTGGATATGAACCCCTCATCAGATGTATAGTTTGCAAATACTTTCCCTGTCCTGTGAGCTGTCTATTCACTTTACTGATTGTCTCCTTTGCTAGGCAGAAGTTTCTAGCTTGATGCTATCCAGTTAGTGTCCTCATCTACTGATATCCCGCTATTTCCCTCCACCTCCCTCAGAGCACTGCTTTTAGCTTATGTTGGTCACATCATGGTCATGCTAGAGCAGTGTTCAGGACAGGAAGGAACGGGAAGGGGATGATGGAACCAGCCACAACTGCCCTATTCAATCAGGTAAGAGGTAGCTTCTCAGAAACCCCTTTACTGAGCTAAAATTCTCTTGTCATTGTCCTGAGCTCAGCCCATGACAATTCTTTGTAGAGAGGGTAGGGAGAGGAGTGACCAATCGTTGTCTTTCCTGGTCTCTGCAATAGCAAAGGACAGAGGAACAGAGATGGAAGGAGCAAGTAATCCATGCCCTCTGTGGGGCGAGCACAGCACACATGGAGTCTAGCACACACACACACACACACACACACACACACAAAGAATCTAATTGGCTATTTGATTTTTCTCAGCAGGTATTTAAACTGCATTCCCTGTTTTACACACTTACTAGCAGAACTGAATTAAAAAAACTGTTTGGAAGTCCTCTATTTAATCCATAAAGATCCGCTATGCTGATGGCAAACAACTGCAAGTTGAAAAAAATCAAAAAATTTTTCTGTAAAAATGTTGTGAAAAGCTAACAAAATCATTTCTGTTCTGTCTGCACATTGAGAAGACTCCACAAAGCTTTCAGGTGAATCGAAAGTTGTGACAGAATAAAGACTAACAGAAAGGAGACCCACTGAATTCACCACTGTGATCAGAGATTGTGGAGTGCCGCTCTGCCAGGCACAGTGCCCCTGAAGCTGACTTGTTCTCCCTTGTCACAGCTACTGACATGTCTTGAGCTGAGGGCCTTTTAGCGCCAGTGTGCTGTTGTCTGCATTGCTTCTCCTCATACACAGTGTGTGGACGCCAGACGCATATGTGCCAACCAGCACTAGTGAGAGTGAGGGGAATTAAATCACTGCACACAGCCACTTAGATCAGGGAGGAGGTAAGGACCAGCGTAGGTGGGGCCACATGCAGGTTCTTACTATTGGGTTTTTCCTTCTTATGTGATTAGAGTTTATTTTGGCAAGTGCATCAGGCAAGATTTCCATAACATAACCTACCTTGCCTCTTGGAACATTACTCACCAGAGTTAAAGTTTTAAAACAAGGTTTGATATGAAAAATTATCAGCCAACTTTGACTTGCTGCAACCTGAAACTTTTACTGTCATGTTAACTAAATAATGCAGTCCTAATAGAACTGGGCCCTTTTAGCACCCCCATTATATATGTCCCCGGGTCCATCTGGCCCTGCCTGTGGGCTGCGTCTTTGCTTCGCCATTATTCCTGGCCAGAGCAGCACCAGCTCTTAATGTTCCGGCAGTCCCAAAGCTGCACCCCTGCACACCTACCTGGACACCTCCCTGCCTCCCTATGTGCCTAAGCCTGGGATTAGAGTGGCCTTGTCAGGTCTTCAGGACAATAGCTAGCCTACTGGACATACCCACTGTCCCTCCCCCTTCTAAAGATAACAGCAGCCTAGGCAATCTAACCCCATGAGGCATGCTCTGTCCAGTGAAAGGGCTCAGATGAAGCCAGCTAACGAAATGCTTATCCTTGCTCAACAGAGAAGATAACTATTTGGATTTGTAAATGCAGTGATGGCCCAAGGCCCTGTGGCAGGTAGTGTGGGGGCTGCTGACTGAGCCGCCAGTGGGGTGACTCAGGCAGTCCCCTCCTTCCACCCCCCCACCCCCGAACCATGGCAGGCCACACTGACCTCACCAGCAGGCTGACTCGGGCAGTCCCCCCTTCCCCATACTGTGGCAGACTGCACCGACCGCACCAGCAGGCTGTCTCAGGCAGTCCCCTCTAGGTGCTGCTTTTCCACTGCCCTGTCTTGCTGGGCTTCCTGATACTCTTGCTTCTGAGGGATTGAACATTGTCCTCCAGTATTTTGGCCTGTGAGCTTTGCCTGCTGCTCTTCATCCAGGGAAGCAGGACTAAGGAAACCCCTTTTCCTGTAAATGTGCACTGCAGGGTACTGAGGACTCCAAAGGTGACACCTCTCACCTCCCATCAGGCAGAGCTTTGGGGGGTGGGTGGACCTGAATTGCTCTAAGTAGAGAGATGAAGAGCCATTTGGAAATTATTTAAGAAATTACGTGGAGTCTGTAGCTGCTCCACTAGTGCACTTTTGTGCTAAGGATCCCTGACTGGGAACAGAGGTGGCCCCAGTCGTCAGAGTCCATCCTGGATTCTCATCTGGAAACACTCTGCGTTTCCTCTATTTAGCGTGCTAGCCATTGGGCTATGTTAAAGCTCTTTTCTTTACCTACAGATGACTGACAAATAGAAAACCATTTTCCCTTTTCCCGACCTCCCCAGTGAGTGACGCCCGCACACCCTGCCCTGAGCAAATTTCTTGCTTCTTTTCGCCTTCCTGTGGCAAGTTATTCTAATACATCTTGGAGACAGGGAATTATTTGTTGCAACTTTTTCTTATTTTTTGTACCTACTGTCAAATGATTCTTGAGGATAAGAACCCAGTACCTTAATACTCAACTGATGTCTGACATATGGTCATTTCTGATAGTTGATGAATTCATGCCAGGAGTGATTCTGCATTGACTATATAAACACAGACATTTGTAAATGGTTACAACTTACTTTCAAGTTTGTAATTTACAGTAGTGTGTGTGCATGCGCTAATCTTAGAGATGGTGACCAAAACAGTTAAAATCAAATAGTTCTGGTACTAGAAAAAGTAAAGCTTAAGAAAGCACAGTCAGGTGTAACAGCTACTTTTCTCGAGGCATTGATTTACTGTCGATGCGTGTGTTTTGAAAAACAACCTGATATGATTTTAGATGTTGTTTGTATGTAGACATGGGAAATAACCAAGGTAAAAGGGAATAGGAATAAAAGAATGAAAAATGGGAACTGAAATGTAAGCTCTGGAAGCAAAAATCACTTTCTGATTTTTCCCTTTATGCGGTGAGGGCAGCGTTTTATCAGCAGTTCTGGATGGCTGTGCCGTCTTCTCCTGCTCACGCACTGGTCCCACTTGCAGTCGGTGGATTTGCACCTACAGAGTAAGGATCTCTTTAGGTCCTCAAACATTTGTTAAATAGTATTGTCCACAAACTCCTAAGGAAGCTGGAGGAATGTTTCTTGTCATAAGCACAATTTTCTTGCCTAAATCTTCAAAGTTGTTGTTCATGAAAAAATGTGCACCACTAATCAGGGTCCTTCATCTCTGCCTGGAAAGCACATCTTCACAGGCATTGAGTCGCCTTGGATGTGAGATTCAAACAATTAAAATAGTAGTAGCATTAGGATAAAATTTTAACATGTAAGATCTCCATTAAACGATCAACCTTTAACTGAAAACAAAAATCTTTCCTTAAAGGGATTAAAATTAGAAAAAGAGCAATTTAAAAAGGAATACTCGACTTTCCCTATCCGTCTAAAGAGATCGATGTTACTATACAGTTACTTTATCAATTACTCCTAAGCTAATGCTGCTAAACATTACTATACAAAAGTCAGGAATTAGAGAAATAGGACATTTTAAATAGTGTGTGCTCAGTTTCTTAAGTTTATCTTTAACAAATCATTTCCAGATAATTTTTTATTAGAGGCAGTCGTGTGATTATTCCAATTTAATGCATCTGAAATAGTCCAACTTTTAAAGAGGTTTCTATCATTAACATTCGACAGAATGAGTTTCAAATGAAAAAGGAACATATAATTATCATTGCTCCCAAGATTTAGCCAGGGTGAATTAAAATGCTGTTTATAACAAGCAAATATTCAATTTTGAGAGCAAAATGTTCTGTAAATGTTGAGTAATTTGTGAAATGGCAGTGTCATATCATTGTTCTTATCACTTTCTAAAAGGGCATAACTACACGTACTTGAAATTTTTATCTTTTTGGAAAATTGTTTTCTGAAAAATAAAGCATAAAATTGTGTAGTGTTGGTAAAAAATATGTTTTAAATTATGTGCCTCCATATTTTTACTTTCATAATTTAGTAGGTGGAGAAGCATTCAAACATGAAGTATGTGGCAGGAATGATGGCATATTTATGCCAACGTTTTTGTGAATGTGCATATTATATGCACACATATTATAAACATCTCGTTTAAACATATAAAAAAATTTCATCTGCAAGTGCAGATGACCTTATTCTGTGTTACCGTTTAATCATAAGCATTTTCTCATGACACTAATTTGCCACTTTTAGTGAATTCATAACTGTTTTACTATTTGTATATATTATAATTGGTATATGTATTAATATCTAGTATATAAATCATTTAAAATAAATTATTAAAACAGTAATGGCCTATAGATTTTTTGGCATGCTAGTCAGTGAAAACATTGAATATTTCTTCATATGTATTTATAAAAAGAATAAAAACCATAAACATTCTTTATTCTCCTAAACGTAAATTGACTTCATGAAGAGTGATGACAGTGTGTGTTAACGTATTAATATGCTGTCCAGTATTTATCACAATGATTTAGAATCACATTTTTGTTTTAATCTGTTTACATAATAAACAGATTATTTATAATGTCACTTATAGTGATGTTTCACATTTATAGGAATTTTTTAAATAGATGTCCTTTCTGTTTTGCTTTGTTTGTTTGGGGCTGTGTCCAGGGTGCTGACTTTGGTGTGACAGTTTGTGTCAGATCCAGACAGGTCAGCACATGCATTTTTGAGAAGAGCTTATTATATAGTGGATATATTAATCCTTTGTAATATTTTCTTAGCTTAACGTTTGTTTATGGGAGCTTTTTAATGGTCTACTTTTTAATCTCTATTTTTGTGTAGTATATTCATTAACTTTTCTATAGAAATGCCAAGCCTTGAATTCGACTAGTTCATGACAATTCCAAATACATCTGACTCCCAAATATACCTGAAGGCAAGGTGAGTAATGCAATGCGGGGATAAGAATTCACAGAAGGTCCCCTGCATTTGTGGGGACAGCAAGGCATGGTCAAGTGCACTTCACCCCTTCCCCACACCCACCCTGTGAAGACAGCAGGCCTGTACCCTGACTTCTCCAGCATGCATGCTGGGTGCCTCCTTCCTCACGGGTCTCAGTTGTGTAAAGTTCAGATGCACGTCCACCCCTAGAGTCCTGCTCCAGTCCTGTGTCCTTGGTCACACATGCTGCCCTGTACTGCTAGTGCTGAGGGCCAGCAGTGGGAAGCATGAGCTATAAAGAAACAAAAGGAAAGTGGGTCTGAGCTTTTTTTTTTTTTTTCTGTATTCTTCATACATTCTAGTCTTTCAAATCTAAATCTAATGGGCTGTTCATTGCTAGAAATTTCTAGAAAGTATTTCTAAAAGCTCACAGAAATATCAGCCATCTTTTCTTCCTTTCGTCTTATTTTAGTTCTTTGAGCAGAGTGCCCTTTCCGTCTGTTTGCATTAGATAGTTTTCTCTGTCTTTGGTTTCTGCATTTTTCACTTTGATGAGGTTATGGTTTATAAATTTTCTTGAATTTGTAGATTAATAGCTTTATCCATTTGGAAGATTCTCAGCTCTCTCGTATTATTCCATTCTTTCTCTGCTTATTTTGTTTGTAACATGCCAATTGCATGCATCCTGAAAGAGTTCTAGTTACAGGTCTTACGTTTAGGTCTTTGAGTTAATTTTTGTATATAGTGGAAGGGAAAAGGGCACTTCTCTTGCAAATAGATGCCCAGTTTTCTTAGCATCATTAGTGGAAATGACTGTCTTTTCTCCATTGATTGGTCTTGACACTTTGTTGAAAATTTTGGACCATGTAGGTGAGGGTTTATTTCTAGACTCTATTGTATTCTACTCCATTGGCCTCTGTCTCTTTGTTTAGACCAGTGGTTTACTATAGCTTTGTAATAAGTTTTTAAATCAGGGAGTGTGAGTTCTTCATTGTTATTCTTCTCTTTCAAACTATATTGGTAATTTAAGGGTCTCTTGAGATTCCATGTAAATTTTAAGATGGATTTTTCTATTTCTGCAAAAAAGAAAATTTATTAGGATTTTAATATAAATTGCATTGCATGTATAGATCCTTCAGGCTAGTACTGACATCTTAGCAATATTAAGTCTTCCAATTCATGAGCATGGGATATAGTTCCATTTATTCCTGTCTTCTTTAATTTCTTTAAGAAGTGTTTTTTAGGCTATATTTATAAGTTTTTCACCTCTTTGGTCAAGTTAATCCTTAGTTATTGTATTCTTTTTGTTACTACTGAAAATGGAATTGTGTTCTTAATTTTCTTTTCAGAAATCATTGTTGTGTATAAAAGTACAGTCTGATTTTGTGTGTTGTATTTGTATCCAGTTACTTTTCTAAATTTGTTTATCATTTCTAACAGTTGTTTTTTGGTGAAAGTTTTAGAATTTTCTACGTAATAAGATTATATCATCTATAAACACAGATAATTTTGGTTCTTCTTCTCTAATTTATATGCCTTTACTTCTTTTCTTGCCTAATTATTCTTGCTAGGCCAATACTATGCTAAATATAGTGGTGACAAGTAGGCATTGTTGTCTTATTTTTGATCAGATAAGAACATATGACCCTTCCATAGGAGAAACTTGAATTAAGCATTTTACCATTGAATATGCTGCTCCCTGTGGATTTTTCTTATATATATGGTTTTTATTTTGTTAAAGCAGTTTCCTTCTCTTCCTAGTTTGTTGTGTGTATTAGGGATCAAGGAGTATTGGTTTTTTCAGGTACCTTATTCTGCTTTAATTGAATAGGTACTTTTCCTCCCTTCATTCTGTCCACGTGATACTACATTGATCAATTTTCATATGTTGAGAACCTATCTTCCATTCCACAGTTATTTAAGAATATCCACTTGGTTACAATGTGTGATCTTTTAAAAATATAGCTAAATTTACTTTCACAGAATTTTGTTGAGAATTTGTGCATTAAGTTTATAGAGATATTGGTCTGTGAGTTTCTTTTCTTTTTCTTCTTGTCTGGCTTTGGTATCGGAGAACTACTGGCCTTAAGTTGGGAAGTGCTGGGGCTTCAATTTTTCAGAATATTTTGAGGATGGATGTTATTTTTCCCTTAAATGTTTATATACTGAGTTTTGGCATAAAAATAAATTTATAGAAATACAGTAAAGTGAGGACACTGGATTATATGTTGGCATAGCCAGAGTATAATACATCCTAATACTAACTACACGCTTTCGTCAGAATTTAGTAATTTCCATTATTTTTTGCGTTTCTGTTCACTTTACTTATGTGGAAATCATTAAAAAGTGTGAACACAAAATTTCATCAACAAAGGACAAGATGTTAAGATTAAACTAAGATAGAGGCTGAGTCAGATTCAAGTTAAGAAGAATTACGTTATCTGAGCCAGATATAGAGTTTTAAAGTCTGAATGGGAGCTTCAGGCCAAAAACCTTGGTAATAAGCTGCAAAACTCTGACAGCACAGAAAGAGCAAATGATATTATTGTGTTTTAGATCCAGGGTTCCAATAGAGTTTGAAAAGCTAGAAGCAGTACCCAGTGCCCCTCACGAGAAAGCTCAGTGGTGTGGACAGTACTTGTTAAAGGTGCTGTGGGCTGTCGGCCAGGCTGAGCAGAGACAAATGGGTATGACGTCCTCTCATCCTTAGAAATGCAGGGCAGTCCCTGAACATGTGAAGAAGGCAAGAACACAGAGGCCAGGGGATGCTGAAGAGAAAGCCTCTGGCCAACTCTCCTTGAATCTGCCAAATCATCTTCATGGTGGATAGGATTCTTGATGAGGTTGTTTTGGAGCAGAGCCTTTAGTTTCAGTAAATTAAAGGCTATCAAATCTCTGTGTACCTCAGATAAATATTAAAATGAAACAGATTCAAGGCTATATACTTTATTGTCTTTGAGATAAATATCTTCTGTTAAAGTAGCATTTCAATAGCATTTTCAAGGAATGACAGGTGTAAAGGCGGCGGCGGGGGAGAATGAGTGCAAGTGAGGGAGGCTGAGAGGGAGGGAGAAAGAGAGCACAGTGGGCCCTAGGAGACTGGTCAGGGCTGGGCACTGCAGTGTGGAGGACTCCAGGCACCTGGAGTTCTGCTCAGAGGCTTGTATGGAGTTAACTCCTGAAGGAGGTAGGGGTCAGACTACAGGGGGGATTTGAATAGCATGTGATTTTGCCCTTTCATTATTGAAAAAATTGCAGTGATTAATTAAATTATTTAAAAACTGACCATTTCTGGTTTGCATTTTTTTAAATACTACCCTGGAAGCAGTATGTACATGCACACGAGAAGGACAAACCTGAAATATTATGTATAATCATCTATCTTTTATCAAGAGCACAGACAATTAGAGGAATGTGCACCTTTATATATGATGTCCTTTTGTGCTAAATGATAAATGGGATGACTAAGTTCCAAAATCTGCCTACAACTCAAAGGATGTAGATCACTTGTGAAAGTAGGGAAATGCAGACGTCCTACTGAGGTTATATTTAATAATAAGCTGGAAAAGCCGTATACTCGTGTTTCAGAAGACGCCTCTCTCTTCACTCTGAGCTGAAGCCACGGGTCCCTCAGTGCACTGCCCTAGCAGCCGCCTCTCCCACACCACAGCCCTAGGGCTTTTATTTTCTGGTCACATCTAATTTAAAATTCAGCCAAGTGGGGTAAATACACAAATTAGTGTTTTGTCCTCTCCTTTCCCTCCCGTCTTCCTGCAGAAGTTATTTGTCACTTCTGCATTGCTCCCGTGAACCCTTGTGTGAACTTCTCTCCTTGCAGTCTCCCCTCTCGTGGACTTGAGTCTGCTGTGTGGTCCCACCTGTGTCTCCGGCTCACACCATGTGGAGTTTCTGCTTGGGGTACAGAGCTCCCAGGCATCTCAGCCATGCTGAGGGAATGAGAGATGCTGGGAGTGCCCCTCTGTGCCCATGCTCTGTCCTTGTGCACCTCTGCTGGTCGCAGGCATTCCATGACCACCAGGGGAGGGAGGTTCAAAGCCCCATCACCACACTCTCCCAGACTGACTGCTGCTTTCTCTTGGCCACTGCTATAGTTAGACTTGGTCTCAAGTGCTGACTTTCAGGAGACTACATATCGCTCTCCTCTTCCTCTTCCTTTCCCCTGCCCTGTTTTGTCTCAGCCCAGAAACAATTCTTCCTAAAAGATGACAACTTACTTTTAAATTAGGTGACATTCCTTCCAACTCTTCTATGTATGGGATAAACTCTAAGTTTTCAAGCCAGCAGAGTTACTACTGTCAACCTAAAAATTAAGAAAGACTTAGAGATAATTATTTCCAAATAACATTGCATTTACTCAGAGGTGATAGACAAGAAATATAACCTCATGAGGTTAAATGAGGATTATTACAGCAAGTTCATCGGGTGAGGGAAGGGTAAAAGGGAAGCTTTTATTTCATTAGCAAAAAGAGAGGTCATATAAGCTGCTTAGAAACAAAGTTCTTTGCCTCCAGAGGCCCAAAGCCAGAGTTGTCAGTTCATTGGCAGAGATGCCGTCACCAAGCAAACATCCTTTCGAGTGCATCTTTCTGAATTACTGCAGGGCTAAAGAACATCTGGTGATAAACCTTGTCATAGAAATTTAAGTATGTGTGCAAAATGTAAAGCCCTGCAAAGCAGGAGATGCATGAAGGATGTGGAGGGATTTTTGTGAGGTTTAGACAGTCCTTGGAAACAGTTCTTCCTTCAGACATATAATCATAGACCTCCCCATCCTCAAACCCTCCCAGCCTTCTTTTGTTTGGGTTTGGCAAAAGTGGTCACCCTGCTATGGGCAACTTTTCACAAGAGACATTCAAAGCCAAGAACTTAGATTCTTTTTTCTTTTTAAATGCCTTGCTTTCAAGATAAAGGTAGACTTTAAGTATAGGAGCCTGACTCTATTCTAAGTAAGGTATTCTTTTTTATTCATTCAAGGAGTATTAATTGAGCACCTACTAAGACCTAGGTATTCTCTAGGTGCAAGGGGTGATGTAATGAGTGAAACATACCTAGAACTTAGTTTTTAGCAGGAGGTGAAACAATGAAACAAAAAATATAATAAACCATTATTAGAGGATGCTAAGTAATAGAGAAGAAAAAAATATGTCTCATAGAGCACTATTTCACATTTTTATTCTGCTACCTCAAAGCCTAGGGTGCTTGGAAGAAGCATCAATTTTCTTTCCAACTTTCTTTTTCACACTGTGACAACTTAAAAGGGTTTATTTGTTTTCTTTTAATCCTTCACCTATTATGCTGAAATTATTTTGCTCAAGTAACTGCTTTTTATTTTCAATGTAACATTATTCAATGTATCCCCTAGGGAGACAATATGAATACAGATTAGCCACAGAATTTTGTAAACCTCCACAGATTATTGGCAATATAAAAACATAATGAGCTCTTAAGTTTTTCCTTGTGTGCATGTGAGGGAGAGGGTGTGCATACCCTACACAGCTGAAGGTGTCTGCCTGCCTTACCTGAACTACTGCAATTTCCCACCCAGAAGTAAATGTCTGTATACAATATAGAAAAAATAGAAATTAAAGCATTTCATATTTCCTTGTGTAACAAGTCTGGGGCTTCCCACTTACACGACTAGGATGACAGAGGCTTGATTTTGAAGAGCAATTTTTAATGAATGCTGTGTTGACTAAATACTACACAAGGAAGTGTCATTTTTAATTGTCTGACATGTTTATGTTATTCATAGAAATTAAACCACATGTTTTGAGAACTAACACCTCAAAGAAAACAAAATTCCATGCTCAAAGGGCTTCCAGTTTTATAGGAATAAAAGTTAATTCTAAGAATGACACAGTGAGTTGGACACTGCCTTACCACAGTTGCAGCATAAAACAAATATAAGTTGATTTCTCAAAAATATTTGAATTTCATACCTTATTTATATAAAACTGATATTTTTAAAATAAGAACTTAACTTAGTTTTTTTTTCCTTTGTGTAGATTTCACCATCCTGAATGTAGATATGTTCTTTAGAAATACACAATTTATTATATCAATTTTTATGCTTGTAAATAACTGGTATCAAACATTCTTGGAGATGCAGTGCTCTCTGCCATAGACAATCACCCCCAGTCTCATTTCTTTTTGGCTGCGTCATCCTCTCAGAGGAAGGATGTTCTTCGTAATACATTTTACTACCTGAGAGAAGCAGGTCAAATCCAATGTTTCTTGTGCTATGATGTTAATTATCTTCTTTGCTAGAAGTCTCTATAAAGTCTCAGAGTGTCTACAGATCCCCTAAAACGGCAAGCAAAACCCAAAATGCTGAGCATGGCATTTCTGCTGGAAGGCCAAAAATTAGATCAGATCAAATTCAAATCATAAAGTTTATAAATAGGTCTGTAGTTTTAAAAGGTTAAATATTTTATTGTCTTTGAAATAAATGTCTCCTTTAAGGTGGCAAAAAAGTTCGAATTTTATACTCTAATTATATATTCCAAAATTATTTGGGATTCTTCTGCCTGCGATTTTGTATGTTTAATATTTTATTTGTAAGTATGGATCCGTGGATGCTTTTATTTTATTGTGAGCTTATGAATGGTTCCTTAAAAACTACACAATCTAAATTGCATCTTCTTATATCTCCAAGTAAGTATAAATTGCATTCCTATTCTTAGCTTAAGTCAGCACTATGTTAAAATAGCATGTTTTGACAACAAATAATTGAAAACTGATGTATGTAGGAACAATATGGAACATTATTGTTTTAAGTGATGGATTCATATTTGAGAAAATTATCCCATGGAAATGCAAAATATTTATTCCATGCAAATGTGTTTGGTAAGGTATGTGTATATCAAGGCAATAAGAAATGTTAAAGAACAGGAAAACGGAATCCATTCTCAGTAAGTTTGCTTAAAAACAGCCACACAAACTTGTTACTTTATAAACAATAAACCAAAGATATACCACGAGACATAGGTCCAAAGCAAGTCATTGTTTGTAGCAATAATAACCCCTAGAATATGTTAGGCTGGCAAATAGAACAGGTGTGAAATACGACCCTCACATTCAAGGTGACTGCTGAGACAGGGAACGTTAGTTCTTGGAAGAGATAACAACTTCGCCGTAGCCAGCATATTTCAGCACAGCAGCTGAACAGCAGTGGCTGGCAAGAAACAGTGGCTAGACTTACTTTAGCAATGGAAGGACGATGCATTATTGTGGGCATGGAAGGGGAGTACATCTCTTTTTATTGTGATCTGAAACCTACTTCAGCTGTGCCAGCCTAATACCGTCCAGACCCTCTGGACTGGAGCTGCCCTGCTGTGTAGTAGCCAACACCACTGGCCCGGGTATGCACTGGGGTTACTGGCTGTTTATCTCTGCATCTTCCCAGAAAACCCAAAGTGTTTGGAACAGAAGTGTTCTCAACCAAGGCAGTCTGAAGCCAATGTTTGGGAAAGAAGAGTTTCCCCTTTGACACAGACCTTGGATTTGGGCCATTGAAGGGACATTCTCATCAATAGGAAGTTAGTGGTCTACTGGTCTACTACAAGAAAATACAAGAAGTGATCTTCCAGGAAATCAAGCACAGATGAACATATTCAGTCGTTTATGAGCTTGCTTTCCGTCTTGAACTTTGGAAAGCCTATGTGCCATTCACTCATGTGAATGCATTTTACTTGTTGCAGTTTATGGGACATGCTGTTCTTGCAGAATGACAGGTTGGGCAATCCAACTTGAAATCATTCTGCTGCTTTGGTAGGCTGCGGAATAATGGCGTAAGTAACCATGCTCCATAAGAAGCAGGCTTGGACTGTAATTATGCCTTTCATCTGGACAAGCCTTCATGTTCAGACACTGCCTTTACTTTGCTTGAAATTTTATTAATTTTTAAGCTACTCATAATACAATTTGTTTGTTCTGATAATATATAATTAGCATTGTTTTTCTAAGAGGTTTAACATGGAAAATATCTTTTGAAAGAACATTGTCTTATTTAAAGAGCAGTCTTAAATTAATGCAGAGAATTTGGAATTGCCATTATTTAGAATTAGTATTTTTGCCAAAGTAGGCAATTTTAAAAACTTGGATGAAAGTATTTTATTCCTAAGAACATATTATTTGTGGTTTAGTATTTTACTACATATAATATAGTAAATACTATATCAATCATTGAATAATTATTATTTTTAAAATAAATTCAAATTGTAATTAATGTATATTTCTTTTAAATTACTTTTTAAATTAAATTATAATGTCTTGGGTGGGCACCTGTATTCAGTGGTTAGGGCACCGGGCACATGCTCCAGGGCTGGTGGATTCGAACCTGGCTTCGGTCTGCTAAACCAAAAAAGAAAAAAAAAAATTAAGTCTTCATATTAATTAATTAAGATAAGAAAATAAGTACTTTCAAAACAAATTTATTGACAGTGATTTTTACATCAGGAGTGCATTTATATCTCAGGTTGCCTAGAATATGGTTGTAAATATAAAAAGAGCTATGTGGCCAAACACTAGGACTTTCCGCCTGGCCCCACATGATGAAGATTTGGTGTGTGTGTTCTTTGTCTAACTGTGGGCGTGTCTGAAAGCTTTGCAGCTTGTGGGTGCCTTTGGGTGGACTGCAATCATCAACTTTCCATCTGCTCCTTCTCCACCCAGCCTGATTCATGTATGATTTTAGTATGCAAATAAACTCCATTAGAGTTGACAGGAAAATAGAAAAGGTTCAGGACGTATAGTGGAATCATGACCTCTTTGCTCAACATTCTTTAAAACATACTCATTGTCCTCAAAGGAAACCCAAACTTACTTTATAGTAATAATAATTGCCACTCCTTGAGCACCAAATTCATGACATTTGTTTTCTCATTTAATTTTTCCAACAAATCGACAGGTCCGAAAAGTATGTCTTTTGAAATTTTAGATTTTCATATATTATATGATAGAGCAACTGTGCTAAGAAAAGAAGAATTGAACTAATTTTATTATTTCTATATTATACAAATTGTATTTTTAAAATAATTATAAAATGCAAAGCATCAAAAGGAAATATTTGTGTTATAATCCCCAAACAAAAATAATACTAGTAATATTTTTATAACCATCAAATTCTTCCTCATATACACATGTCTAATTATGTATATGTATTTAACATATAAAAATATATTTTGGTTCATATATTAAGCTAAAATATTAAGCTAAATGTATAAGAGTGGGGTACAGGGAAGATAGCCAACTAGAAGCAACACCCAAAAGAGGCTTCTGACCAAAGGAAGAAAAACTGGATAGAATTGGACTCTGTGAAGCCAAAGGTGGGGAGCTGAGCCAAGAAAGAAGCTCAGAAAGCTGTGACTCCAAGGAAGAGAATTCAAGAAAACAAATTAAGGCTCAGAGCTTATCACCTAGAGGACGACAGGCTAGGAGGCTCCTCCAAGCAGGAGGCTCACCACAGGCTCTCTGCAAGTGAGCAGGGGACAAAGGACCTCTTATTTTACCCCACTGGAGAGAGCTGCTAAATATGGGTCTCCTTCTCCAGGGAGGCCCCACTTGGGAACCTAGACACCACTCTGCCTGGCATAAAATTGAACAAATATTTTCCCTGCAATTCTGAACTCCTTCCCTCTCTCATGGCAGTTTGAAGTTCTGCCCCGGCAAGCCCAGAATGTTTGGCCTTTCCCTGAGAGATCTGGGCATAGTGGGATGTTGAACAGCAGCACAAAATCTGTGACTCTTGGAGAAGGAGGAGGGCACAGGAAGAAAGGGACACATGGTGGGAGGAGGAGCAGTCACCTGGTTATTACCATGCCTGGGCAGCAGTAGGGATGACCCCTGGTTCTGGCTGTGTCTGGTGGGTGGAAGCACAGAACCCCAGTTCTGACTGAGCTCAGCGGGTGGGGACACGGACCCCCAGCTCCAACTGAGCCTCAAGCAGAGGTGCTGACACCCAGTGTGAAGTGAGCTCAGCAAGCAGGGGCGTGCACCCCGGCCCCACTGAGCTGGTGAGCAGAGGCATGGATGAGCAGTGCAGATTAAGCTTGGTGGGCCAGAGCTCAGATCCCCAGCTCTGGCTGTGCCTGGGGAACAGGGTCACTGACATCCAGTTGGGACTTTGACAGGAAGTTGGTGGCTCACTGGAGAGGACCAGGAGCCATCCTCTCAGGTTTGCAGAACAGAACTATCTGTAGATATCTACCTGCCACTGGAGATCCTTGGATCTCTCCCTGTTGAGCAGGGTTTGTACTGCCCAAGACAAGCTGCCTGGAACTCTCGTCCGGGGCTGTCCACGGGGCTGTCCACTTAGAGACACTCTGAGAGGTTAACTAGTGGAAGTTCTGTAGTGGAAAAAAAA
>CAUYQV010073791.1:0-16969 GCA_963574575.1 Galagoides demidoff | reverse complement strand
AGAGAAATGCAAACTAAAACTACTCTAAAATACCATCTAACTCCAGTAAGAATAGCCCACATCACAAAGTCCCAAAACTACAGATGTTGGCATGGATGTGGAGAAAAGGGAATACTTCTGCACTGCTGGTGGCAATGCAAGTTAGTATGTTCCTTTTGGAAGGATGTTTGGAGAACACTCAGGGATCTAAATATAGACCTGCCATTTGATCCGGCAATTCCTCTTCTAGGTATATATCCAAAGGACCAAAAATCATTTGGCAATAAAGATATTTGCACCAGATTGTTCATTGCAGCCCAATTCATTATTGCCAATTCATGGAAGAAGTCCAAGTGCCCATCAACCCATGAAAAATTAATAAATTGTGGTATATGTATACTGTGGAATACTATGCAGCATTAAAAAATGAAGACTTTACCTCTTTTATGTTTACATGGATGGAGCTGTAAAATATTCTTCTTAAGGTCAATTTTTAATGAGTTTTTTCTTGAAAATAAATTGGTAATGGAATTGCCTCTAGGTTAAAAAATTAATGTGTATCCACATACCATCTTATAGGAAAGACTAAGAAAGTCTCAAGCTGCCTTCCTTTTATTTTCTGACTGCTATTGTATAAAGAGAGAGAGGTTAACAGCCTAGAACGATGAGGCTGGAAAATAACCATTCAACAATTCTGAGTTATTCTTGGGCCTGATCCGTTTTAAATCTTTACAGTTTAAAGTAACACTAATGTATTGTTTGAAATCTAAATCTACAGTTTGCTTTATAAAACTGAGTGCATCTCTTGGCGCCAAAAGCAAGGCTCCAGGGGCAGGAGGGAGGCTAGTCCTTTGTTGTTTTATCACACTTGCTGAAGGACTGCTCACCGCCCCTACCCCACTCCTCAAGCCCAAACCCCATTTTGTCTGAATCTTCAAATAAAGCATGTCCTCACTAATTTTCTTTTCAAAAATGGTATTTTCTGGACAATTCTGTTGAATCATGAAGCACAATTTCATGGCTTGGGGAAATCCCACTAGGTTTGTCCAAAACCATACCCCTCCATGGTCTCGGCATGCAGCTCCTACCGGCTCACCCGGCCACATCCACTAAGGCTTTTAGATTCATACAAAAAGAGCTGAATGTGAGGCTTTCTATGGAGAAAAAACCTTGGAGCGAAGACAGAAGTAAATCTATATAATGTAACACATACACACATTATTTTAAAACTCTTAAGAGTTAAATATGTAAGAAAAATGAATTCACTTTTTTCTGAAGACAATTATTGAATAGGGACATAGGATTATCTTAAATGAAAGAATGCATTTATATCATCCCACATATTAAAAAATCCACTATTAAACATATTTCATAAAATCCTCACCTGAAGCCATGGATTAAACACTGTAATTGAACTAGCTGTAGACTACTTCCCTGCTAACTCCAGCTCAAGTAGTCAATTTGATGGCTGTATTCCCTGTGTGGTTCAGCAGACACCAACTAGAAACAGAACAATTTTTTCTTTTTCTTTTTTTTTTCTTTCTTTCTTTTTTTTGCAGTTTTTGGCCAGGGCTGGGTTTGAACTCACCACCTCTGCCAGCGCCCCACTCCTTTGAGCCACAGGTGCTGCCCAGAACAATTTTTTCATATGTGGGAATTTATCTTGTTGTAACTTAGCTGTTGTGTTTTTAACCAATATTTTAACACTTATCAAAAATCATTTGATTACTATAGTGAATTTTTTTTTTTTTTGAGAAAGCATTATATTAGGGAAAGAGAATTAACTGATCTTTAGGTTGTAAGACCAAGGTTCAAAAGCTAACTCAGCTGTCTATTCTTCACGTGACATTGGGCAAGTCATCTAGTAAGTGGAGATGGTCACTCATAGTCTTGGCTACGTAATGGGGTCACTGATGTAGGTCAAATGAGCTAAACAAATAGCACTTGAAAAAATGCAAAGCGATGGATAGTGTAAGACATTTTCCTTTTGGTTTTGTTGCTAAGGCTCCCCAGCCATGTGCATACTCAAGGGTGCACACACAGACACGGACTCCAACTCCACAGCTTTGCCACTCTAATCTTTTTGCACTGTAATTTATGTTCACTTTCAAAAATAAAAAATAAAATGGCTCATAAGAGAAGAAACAGATATATTAATAATAGAACTAATCAAACAAGGATGTGTAACCAGACGCCACAAATAGCACTTGAAGCCAGATACTGAAGGCAGAGAAATTAGGAGGAACTACTACCATAGCGCATAAAACTTCCCAAGCTTTCTCGCAGTCAAGGAGAAGGAAAACTCACTTTTTGTGTGGTTTTTACAGCCTTACTTGATAGAGAGCCTTCTGTGTCCTTGTGCTGTATCAGCTTGTAACTGGGTGTAACTTCATGTCTTCCTTAACACGTTTTCATTAGTTATAACCAAACACTTCTTTAAGAAACCGTGAGTCTGCCCTAGTTCCTTACCTGACATAAAGTGGGCACCTAATGAATGATAATGATTAATATTAGATGCTTAATAAATAATCCTTTTATGCTTTCTCAGGCTAATATCAGTATTGCCAAAATTCTGCTTAAGATTAAGACATTGTTGGGTTTAGTTTTAAGCCTATTCCATATGAAAGTTATCTGTCATTAGGAGGATACGATTTGTATATTAAACTGTTTCTGCCAGTCTTAAAGGAAAGTGGCTGTCTTCATTATCCTCCCTCCCCCATCTCTTTTTACGCAAATGTGGCTTCTAGGACAATTTGATTGACACAAGCACTGAAACCTGCGCCTTCCAGGTACCAGTTTAGAGAGCTCTTTTGGAAATGTGTTTGTTCTTCCAGCCTAGAAACCAAGCGGATTCCAAGGTGCCTTCTCATCTTGAGATTGTGCATCCCGTGCGAACATTTCCAAGAGGGTAGAGCAGAGCAGTAAATCATATTTTTATCAGTGCCAAAAATATGGTGCCAAAGAACATCTTGACATCACTATTAGCGTATGTTGTATCCTGTAATTAAGCAGAATTGGCTTGTAGATGATTTCTTCTAAAGACACAGTCCTCCTTTCATGGGAGTGTAATCGGAATGAGCTATAGCTCTCATTAAGTTACTTGGAATACATCACCAGTGTGGCCTGTCATTCTAATGATGCATTGGAGTAATTCATCAAAGGGTGAATCCCACTAATAAGGTGTGACTTCCCAGGCAAGGCTGTGTAGTGCAGAAAACATCCAGGCGCAGATGGGTAACAACTGCAACATGAGACCCAGAAGGCTCTAGGTAATGGGGCTCAACCTCTTCTATGAAGTTTATCTATTTTTTAAGCTATCCAAATCAATGACCAACTGCCCCAAAACTCTTTTGAGTTTTCCTTTCTGACTAATCCCTGGCTCTCTTAGGGATCTAAGGCTTTCATTTCTT
This sequence comes from Galagoides demidoff, assembly GCA_963574575.1. NCBI lineage: Eukaryota > Metazoa > Chordata > Mammalia > Primates > Galagidae > Galagoides > Galagoides demidoff. The sequence continues at coordinate 13,580 of CAUYQV010073791.1, read as the reverse complement.
TGGGCATATAACTGAGTCACTAGGTTCTTTCTTAAAGATTTATAATTTAAGGAAAGTCAGTTTCATAGCTGTCATTAACAAAGTGCCTGTGGATTTTTGTATGATTCAAGCAGACAAGTCCAGATAAGTTTTTTCAAAATCCTAATACAGTGATGCCACTTTAATAAAAAGAAGAGAGGAAAAAATGATGCGAAAATTCAAAGCTAATATATTAGGTGCAATTATTATATTTTTTTCTGAACTCCCTGGCAGCAAAATTAATAAGGGATGATGGATTGAAAGAATGAACATTATTTCGTTTAGACACTTTGTAATACTGAATTCTAACAATCATTTGTTTAGATCCTTAGGTAACAGACCTTAAAGAACTTTGTGAGCATTAACTTCAGTGGTAATAACGCTGAACATGCAATAACATTCTCCTAGTGATTTCTTATTCTCAACTTTTGATAAAGCTTAGGATAGATTATAATTAGAACATTATCTGTTGAAGGCATGTTTGTGAAAAGCAAAGCTAATACATTTCAAGTGTACAACTTATTTTAGGAAGTAGACTTAGGAAACTCAGAAAAAAATTCATTTCTCTATGAATGGGGTCTTCTTTTCCTGCTGTTAATGTCATTTCTCTCTTCTGAACATTTTGTGGGAGGTGACTAACAATAATTGATTTCTTAACTTGATTGAGATAAAATTCACAAGCAATAAACTTATTCACCCTTTGTAAGTGTACATTTTGATGAAACATGGTAAATATATTGAATCGTGTAACCACCACCAAAATCTATATACTAAACAGTTCCCTCGTGCTCCTTTGCAGTGGACCCCATCCCTCCCCAGAAAGGACCACCGATCCTTTCTGTCACTATCGCATTGCCTTTTGTAGACTGTCATATATAGAGAACCATTCATGTAGACTTTTGTGTGTCACTTCTTTCATCTAGCACCTATGTTGTTGTATATATTCCTATTGTGTTCAGCTTTATTACTGAACAGTATTTCATTAGGAATTATCCTATGAGGAAAAAAGCTTAAAGGACATTAAGTGTAGTGACCAGAAGGAATATCCATATGAATTGGATAACAAGCACAGAGGTGGCAATTTGTATTCTTGCTTGAATAGAGCATAAATGCTTTCTATTCCAATATATATCTTTAATCCTTTACAATGACAACCTTGAAAGCTAAGTGATGGCAGGAACCATGCTCTCTAGCTTGCTGTTATATCTGCAACATCTACCCCGGTGCCTGAATTTAGTAGGTGCTTACTGGATCATTGTCAAATGAGTGGCCGAAGACATTAATAGTTGCTCATCATGTATGTGCAATAGTCACTGTGAAGAGAGGAGTCCCTCAAAAGAAGTAACAGTAAATTATAAACAGAAATGTTGTGTTAGTTACCACTTACTGAGCACTTATCATAGAAGTGCTTGTAAAGTGACTTGGTTCTCTCCCCATATTTCAGATCTATTTTTAGCTCTGTCACCTAAGTATTTTTAAAAACCTTTTGATCCAGTGTATTGTATCCTGAATTCTAATTTTAGGATCACCAACTCAGCACATGTACTATGCACTGTCCTTTTACTTGCTCTAAGAGTATGTCTAAATATTTAGTAATTTTCTGAGTTATGTACACCCTTCAGCTCAAGACTTTTTCCAAATGTGTGAAGTATAGCCAAAAAAATGGTATGCGAGGAAACAGAACACCACAGAATGTTAACACTTGAAGGTAGTTTAGTCCGCTATCCTTATTTTAACAGAGGAAGAACCTGAATTCTTGAAAATGACTGGTCCCAATTCACACATTTGGTTGGAAATTTTGTGCAATTGAAGATTTTGTAAATAGTCTCTTAATCCCAATAAGCACACAGTAAGTTTGCAGAATTGAACTGAGAACAAAAGCGAGATCTCTTAGTTCGCTTACTTGTTAGTATCCAGCATTACTGAGGAGAACCGAGGGCGTGTAGGCTAATACTGAGTGTTATTTTAGAGCACCTGAATGAAAAAAAAGACAAGTTCACAAGAAGCCAGCTACAAGATCAAAATAGAATCCATGTGAAGGCAAGGTAAATACATAAAAGAAAGCTAAATTCTGCACTGCAAGCACACCAAGCCCCAACTCTGCTGGACATCCCAGTGAATTGCAAAATCTATTACTCATATGCCTTAAACTAAACCTTTGGTTATTAAGATCTTTTTCTTTCTGCAAAGTTACTAAGTATTCCAGGAATTAGGTTTTCAGGTGGAAAACGAAGTTCACCTGAAAACTCAATGGATTAATTTTGCCGCTCATTATTTACCACATCTATTCACAAGGATTTGTATTAGCATATAAAATACCTTTAGATGTAGGCCTCTATGGTACTCTGAATTTCACAGGTCTGGTGAATTGTGTTGATTTTACAATTTCAACAAGATGATACCTAAATCAGTGCTCTAGGTGGTTCCATCTTGCCTAGATAAAAGTAGATGAAACTCTGACTTATTCTAACCATTCACCATCCATTAATTCAAAAATTATTTGTGAAATGCTTACTAAGTGATTAGGTGTTATAGCACACAGAGTACTCTGATGGTGCAAAGAGAAGATTAAAGGATTTCAATGAAGGAAGGGAACTAAGGAAGACCTTGAGAGGGGGTGATTACTGGGGCTGCAAAGAAAAACTATGGAAAGGGCAATATGCAGGATATTGTCTCTCTGGATGCATTTTGAAAGGATATAAATGCTTTCAAGGGAAGATATTGCTCAGGGGCTCAAAATGACTTTGACCATATTTCAACGCCTAGTAGACGGAAGTCAGTATCAGTCATTGCAAGAGTCTACTTTCTGTCCCTTAAATTCCCAGTAATTAATATGCCATAATAAAAATATTAAAGTCTTTCAAAATAGGATACCGATAGAACAGAAGGCCATGAGTTGACCTAGAGTCTTAAGATACAATGTTAAAAGTAGGAAAGAATTCTACGGGCAACATGGCAGGTAGCTTTGATGATACAGACATATAGACACACCCACACATACATGTGATGGACATAACCAGCACCAATATTGACAACACTCTTACTAATACATTATTTTATTCTGCTTCCCTGGACTGGTAATATCTTTGACTGGTCTCTTATAAAGAGAGCTAAATTCAAACAACTCTGACAACTCTCCCCCAAACCTAGCACCCCTTTACAGATTTTTGTGTTGTGATTTTGGTCATCTTCCAAATTAGGATGCATTTATTACCCTTAAAATCAGAAAATAGATATATGATCAAAGTAATTGCCAAGTCCTTGGTGGCTTAAATAGTCATGGATAACTATAATTGGTAACAACCTATAGCCTTTTTAAGTAAACTACCCATGTAAAAATTCAATTTTGTAGGATGTGTAAGGGAAGGGAGTGAGTGTCCACTTTTTTAAAAGAATGGCCATCAGATTTTTTTTTAATGTTGCATTTTTTCCTATTCACTTGGACAATTAGTTGAGTTACACATATCTCCATTTAGACTTCATGTTCACCCTATAAAATGGGGCATTTCTATCACAATATCCAATTTTATCTTAATAGGTATTACAAGAACCTTTATTAAACAAACAATGGAGCTAGATTACAGTTACTTTAAACTAGCAGTGAACTTGCTCTGACTCCAAGATAATTTAGTTTTACCCCCAAATAGCCTCATTGGAATATTTCTCTTAAGAAAAAGAAGTAATATGGCCCATCTCTTTGGAAAGGGAACTGAAAATCAACTCCATGATGAATTTCTCAAGCATTTTGAAGAGCTCCCTGAACAAGTTTTCTTGTGTTCGCAGAATAAAGCCTGCATATATGCCAATCTTAATGTTCTTAGTCTAATTTATACCACGTATATGACAGGCACACAAGTACAACATCTGCTGAGGGATGTGAATCTGATTTTACACTCAGCTTGTCTTCCAGCAGGTTGGCTGCTGTCTAAGTCGCAGGTAGGTACTCAATCAAAAATAGTATCTCCCTTCACTTTGCTGGCAGGTTCTCCCAACTCCACATCCCTCCCAGTCAGGCAGGGATGTGAATCAAACATGAGGAGGAGCCACACTAAAAGCAGATCAAGATGTGACAGGTCCAAGAGAGCTGAATATAGGGACCGGGGAACTACTCACAGGTATCTTTAACTGCACCTCAGGAAGCTGCGTGCTTTCCTTGGTCAGCCTGTTTACTTATTATTTGAAGTTTTAGTCTACTATTCTAGATGTGTAAGGTTGGACACTATAACCAAGTGGCTTAGGAGACCTACAGGTCTGAGAAAGTATGTGTACCATTTAACAGACGGTAGGTTGATGGACTCATGAGCTCACTCATAAGGTAAATATGTCTGCTGAAATGACATTGAAAGTGTTTTAAAAACTTGAGAGAAATCAATGAAAGTATGAATATTTTATCTTGACAAGCAGGAAATAGTTATAAGAAAATAAGTTATACAATAAAATATCACTTTGGCATGTTGGCTAAGCATAGTACATGAGTTTATCCATTCAAATGGGGAATCTATTTGATATTAATTATAAAAGGACTATAGAAATTATATACTGTTCACTTACATAAGTGTTATAAGTCTAATTTCTTTTTTTTTTTTTTTGAGACGGAGCCTCAAGCTGTCCCCCTGGGTAGAGTGCCATGGCATCACAGCTCATAGCAACCTCCAACTCCTGGGCTCAAGCGAGTCTCCTGCCTCCGCCTCCAAAGTAGCTGGGACCACAGGTGCCTGCCACAATGCCCAGCTATATTTTTGGTTGCAGCCATCATTGTTGTTTGGCGGGCCCGGGCTGGGGATTTGAACCCGCCACCTTAGGTGTACATGGCTGGCGCCTTAGCCGATTGAGCCACAGGCGCCAAGCCATAAGTCTCATTTCTTGACAATCCTATTCCACTACCCACCAAAAATTCACAATTAGGATTATAGAACCTATGTATTTCAGCAACCATTTTATTTCATTTTCTCATAATAACAGATATTCCACATGTTGGCCTGTAGAGAGAGCATTAGAAAGTAATCATTGACAGTTTGCTGTGGAAGATAATAACTGTGGCTGACTTACATTTCATCCCATTCCCATTGCAACCACATTATGTCCGCTGTATTATCAGTCTGATTAGTTTGTAACTACCTTGTATGGGACACTACTGTGCCATTTGGATCCACAGCTACAGAACCTCTTTTTCTGTTTTTATTTTAAATTTTGTTTATTATGGTTATGTGTATCTTCATGGAGTACATGTGATGTTTTGATACAGGCATACAATGTGAACTAATCAAATCGGAGTATTTGGGGTATTCACCATCTCAGGCATTTATGATTTCTTTGTGTTGGTAACATTCCAGTCCACTCTTATAGTTATTTTCAGGTATAGTCACTTTGTTGTGCTTATTGAGGACTGAGGATTGCAGTCATTTTGTTGTGCTATCAAATATTGTTCATTCTATGTAACTATATTCTGCCCTCATTAACCATCCTCGCTAAATTCCACCTGCTCGCTGCCCTTTTCAGCCTGTGGTAACCGTCATTCTACTCCCTACTCAATTGATTCCCCATGACATCAATTGTTTTGACTATGTAGCGAACATGTGAGATTTGTCTTTCTGTACTTGGCTTATTTCATTAAACATAATGCCAAACTTCCTTTTTCATAGGAAATTTTTCTTGTGTACCTTTGAGAGTTTGGGGGTTGATTTGGTTTTCAGATTGTTCATTTGTCTGCTCCTCTATTTAGGGATACTCTTTTCTGTTTGCCGTATTTTGTCTAACTTTCACTGATTTTAGTTTTCCTTTGGCCTTGTTATTTTTTTCATGCTTGCCCCTTGTTTTTGCCTCTATTTTTATGTAGTGTTCCTTACTTCTGTTTCTAATATGGTTTCCTTTTCTTTAGTGATGATTTTATTTCATCTATTTTCTAAGTGTGGTCACTGTGCCTTTCTTCTCTTTAATTATTTCACTCTTGTTTCATCTTCTGTATTGATTCTTTGATATTCTCCAAACCTACTAAAGAGGTTCCTTTCCATTTGTTAATAGTGTAGAGAAATATTTATCTGTAATAACCTTCATTTCCAATCCCCTGAAGTGTACTGATTGCTTTTTATATTCCCTTTTGAGTTTTTTTTTTTTTTTTTTTTGGTGGAAGACCAGGAAGCATAATGGTAACCACATGTAGGTGTCATGTTTGATCATTGCTGAGTACAAGTCAACTCTGGATGACTTTCTGTGTGCTCACCACCAGTTTGAGTAGAAGCACCCATGCAGAGAGTAAATTCAAAGTAGAACGGATTCTCTCTCACTAATGTACCTTATGCTCTCTTGAAGAACGTTGGGGTGACTTCTAGTGAAGATTCTTCACTAAGTTGCAATTTGTTTCTCTACTTTTTTCCTCGTGTTTCTTCTGTTTCGCCTCCACTCTGATAAGGATCTTTAGGTTGCAAGGAGCCAAAACTCAGCTAGGATAGATGTTTCTTTGTTTGTCTGAGACAGAGTCTCACTCTGTTGCCCTGGTAGAGTACTGTCGTGTCACAGCTCACAGCAACCTCAAACTCCTGGGGTCAAGCCATCTTCTTGCCTCAGCCTTCTGTGTAGCTGGGACTTAAGGCACCTCTCACCAGACCTGTGTTTCTTTGTCTCCGATGTCATGTCCACTATCTCAGTCCTTACTTCTTTAAGGAAATGACTATTGTCTGGATCTCTCAGGACCTGCTCAGACACCTTCAGAAAGGTCTATATCCTGCAAGACAAGTTTGCAAAGATTTATTGACGTTTGTTTTTTATAAACTCAATTTGGAACAAATGTCACTGTCTTGGGCAAATTGCCTATGATTTGTGATGGATGTCGTTTCCTAGTTTAATTTAGATCATATTTTCTCCCCTATATTTTATTCCTTTTGCTCATTTCTATGAGTTTCAGGAAAGAGAATGTACATAGCATTACTTCATGGTCTTCCATTGTGTGAATTTCTTGTGACGTCTTGAAGGTGTACAAAAATGCAGATTCCTCAATTGAATTCGTTAAGTACAAAAAAGTTTTTATAAGCTTTTCCTCAAATTGATGGTAGAAAATCCTACTTCTCCATAAACTACCCCCATTTGCAATTATTGTTTACAAATGGTATGTTCTATTGATTTTTGTCCTGCTTAATACATAAGTAAGCATTCTAGCTCAGTAGTCATTGGCTATATGTCATAGCGGTTAAATGACATGTAGACTTTTTGCTACTTTTTCCCTGTCAAAGATAAAGCGATGGGGATGTATGTCAGTGAAATTAAGTTCTATGCTTTAAATGGGTGATCTTTCCCCCCCTTTAATGCAACAGACTCTTTCTCCCCTCTAGCAGCGGTTGTTAGAAAGCATTAAATTGAGCATTCAAGATTAATTCCTTGGCAGGTCAAGAGGAGAACAGCATGTAGCCAATCCTACCTTCGTGTTCCTTCTTAATGGCTTCAGCACAGTGTGAAAAAGTAAACAGTTGTGACAAGAGATGTAATGGATGAGCTGGGTGTGACAGGTCACCCCAACTGAAGCTCATCCTCTCTTTAAGTATGCTCTGTAATGAAGTGGACTAAAGCTTTTGAGATTATCAAAGACTTGTATTGTAAAATATATTTCTGGAGTGAGGAAGGATCTTGAGTAAATATATAATGAATGATGGTGCCTAGTGACACCAAAGAAGTAAAAATAAATAATGAAGTGTGCTTATCCTGGAGTTTAAGCCCAGGAATTTCTGGCATGAATAAGATCCCCCTTCTGTCTTCCCTGTTCCTTCCACAGTTCCCTTTTATGTACAGATGCACTCTATTCCAAATGGTTTTGTTTCTTAATAATTCTTCAGAGAAGAATGATTTTATAATTATGAAGGACAGCGAGATTATAGCAATTTTTCTTTAAAACCTAATCTATCTCATGCCTTTTGGCACACTGAGAACCTACAGATACCTGGGAAATTCAGAGAGTTAGTGGTCCGGCTGTCCTTCCCCATCTCATGGAATTGTAAATAAAAATGGAAGACTTTCCCTTTCTCCCACCAGTCACCCAATCTCAGGGAGCTAGACTGACAAGAAGAAATAAAAATAATGTCCTGCTCACCAGCATAAGTTGTGGCTCAACACTGGAGTGAACTATTTCAAAATAAAGCTAAAATATTTCAGGTAGGTTATATTTGCCTAGTGGTCAGTTTCTAACAGTAATTATCGTTATAGTTAATATCCATGTAGAATTTATAATGTGTCAGGCATACATCGCCTAGTTTAATCTTCCCAGATAGAAAGTATTCTTTCATTAGTTTACAAAAAGCTGAGAATAATCCAAGGTAGTAGAGCCAGAATGGAAAGGATACTCTTCCAGACTCCAGGGCCTACAGGTTTGTCTTTATATTGCACTATTGCAATGCTATCCAATAATGACAGCCACTGGCCACTTGTAGCTACTGAACACATATGCTCAATAATGTTGCTCATATGACTAAGAAATCAAGACATTAATTTTTTATGTATATGAATTTTATTTTTTAATTTTTTTATTTCTTAGTTTTCAGATTAATATGAGGTTACAATATTTGCATTTGTTTTGTAAGGTCCCTGTTGTAGTTGTGTCCTACACCCAGGAGGTGTGCCATAGGTCCTTGCATTGTGTCCATTTGATAACACACCTATGCACCTCACTCCTCCTGTTTCCCTCTTCCCATCCTCCTCCTCCCCAACTTGAATTGAATTGAGTTTTCCTCTTGTGTGGGCGTGTATTAGTTCACCTCCTGGGCTCATATTAATATTGAGTACGTTGGATACTTACTTTTCCATTCTTGTGATACTTACTAAGAAGAATGTGTTTCAGTTCCATCTGGATTAATACAAAAGCTATAAAGTCTTATCTTTATTATGGCTAGATAGTATTCCATGGTATACAGACACCACAGTTTATTAATCCAGTCATGAGTTGATGGGTACTTGAGTTGTTTCCACATCTCAGCAACTGTAAATTGAACTGCAATAAACAATTTAGCACAAATATCCTTATAATAAAATGATTTTTTTCCTTCTGGGTAGATGCCTAGTAATGGGATGATGGGATCAGATGGGAGGTCTATTTAGAGTTCTTTGAGGATTCATCATGCTGCTTTCCACAGAGGCTGTATTAGTTTGCAATCCCATCAACAGGGTAAAAGTGATCCCTTCTCTCCACATCCATGCCACTATCTGCAGTTCAAGTTATTAATTTTATTCAGTTTTATACTTAGTTATACAGGACTATCATGTTGATAATACAGCTCTAATTAGTCTTTCATAAGATTGATTTTTATTTCTGTTATCTGGCAAGAAATGACCGATACATTGAACAAGAACTGTGATATCCCTAATATCCCTCTAACCTTAAAATCTAAAAAAAAAAAAGAAAATATTAAACAAAATGTATAATGTGCCTTACAAGTATGTTTCATTGGCTCTGAGCTTCCCAAAATATCCCCTCCTTAAAACAAACAAGCAAACAAATAGTTCACACCCACTAACCAAGAACAAATATACACTTTGCTGCTAACATTTTAATGGTTATTGTAAAAAAAAAAAAAAATACCTGAAATTAAAGACACTTCTAAAAAGTGTCATCAACACACAGGTTAGCAAAATAATGCCTGATTTTTTCAAAAAATAGTAGGGTTTGTACCTTATTTAAAATTAGCTGATTTGCCTTGTAACCATACTAATCTTTCCTATTTAGAAGCCCCAAGGCAAGGTACCTTTAATTGCTGTTTCCTCCAGCTATCTGAGGGCTAACCCAGAAATCCTTGTCCAGGGGTGTCCAGCCCACAGCCCCATGGCTGATTTTGTGAAGACCTTTTTTTTTGCTAATCAATTTTTGTTGGAGTTGTGTACCACACACACCCCACAGTGTGGCCCCAAACAACTCTATTCTTCTAATGTGCAGAAGAGAAAAACAAGGTTGAATACCCCTGTAAGACCTGTGGTTTTACTTTCTCAAAGTCAAGCGATACTCTTCTCAGAAAGCAAAAGTTCTCTGAGACCTTTTAGATCGTTCTTTTGAGAAGTTAAGCTATATCTAAAGTTATGTGTGAAAGTTCCGACTGATCTACATCTTGCCAGTATGCAGTAATGCCTTTTGTTTTTAATATTAGCCATTCTAGTATGCAATGGTTTCTCATTTCAGTTTAAATGTGCATTTCCTGAATGACTGATAAAGTTGAGCATAGCTTCTTTGAAAAATCTGTCCAAACCTTTGTTGATATTTAGTTCTTTAGATAGCCTGTCTATATGGCTTTTTTGGAGATGAGATTTCTAAATATTTCTTTTTAATTTGTGGTTGACTTTTCCATTCCCTTGACAGTGTCTTTCCTAGAGTAAAAGTTGCTAATTTTATGAAGTCCAATTTATTATCTTTTTTTTTTCTTTTGGTATCATATACTAAGATCTTATTACCTGACAAAGTCACAAAGATTTTCTTCTAAAAATAATATGGCTTTATGTTAACATTTAGGTCTATGAGGTATTGTTGGAATTTCTTTCTTTTTTTCCTTACAACTAGATATCAAGTTCTTCAAGGAACATTTATGGGCAAACTATCAATTTTTCACTAAACTCTCTTTACTCCTTTCTAAAAAATGCACTGACCATATTGTGTGGATCTATTTCCAAACTCTCTTTTCTGCTCCATTGATCTGTGTTTTTTTATTATTCCTACTCTACTGTGTTTATTGTGGTAGTTAATTACATCTTAAAATCAAATAGTATGGTTGCTCTAATTTTATTCTTCAAAACTGTTTGGCAACTTCAGTTCCTTTGACTTTTCCTGTAAGTGTTAGAGTCAGCTAGTTGGTGTCTACAACCTGATTCTGAATATGATTGCATTGAATCTATAGACTCATATAGGAAGAATGGGCATTTTGATAATATCAAGACTTCTAATCCATGAATATAGTACATATCTTCATTTATTTAGGTTTTCTTTTGTTTCTTTGATCAATGTTTTAAAATGTTCAGCACACGTATCTTGCCTATATGTTTTTTCAAATTTCTGTCTAAGTATATTTATCAATGCTATTGTAATTGATACTTTTACAAATTTTGACTTCCACTTGTGCAGTGCTGATATACAGACAGTCCCCAACTTACAATTTTTTTCACATTACAGTGGTCCAAATACAAAGTATCTTCATTCAAAACTGTACTTTGAGTACCCATATAACTATTATTTTTCACTTTTAGTATAGTATATTATATGTGACTCAATCTGTACAAAACAAGGTATGTAAACAAACTTACGGACCTCCTTATAGTCTGAAATAGAAAAATTACACATGACATTTAATATTATATTATAAAATAAGCTTTATATTTGGTGATTTTGCCAATTATAGGTTACTATAAGTGTTCTGTCACACTTAAGGTGAGCACAGCTAAACTGTGATACTGGATAGGTTTGGAGTATTAAATACGTTTTCAACTTAGGATATTTTCAATTTACCGTAAGTTTATCAGGATATAACACTATCAAAAGTCAATAAGCATCCATATAGGCATAAAATTGATTTTTTTGATATGTTGACCTTATATCCTACAATTTTGCTAATATCATTTATTAGCTCTAAGAGATTTATGTGTATGTGTGTGTATAAAATTCCTTGGAATTTTTTCATGTAGACAATCATCTGTCATGTGAAGAGAAATGGTTTTTATGTATTCCGTCCTAATATATATACATTTTATTTCTTTTCCTCGCTTTAGTTCATGCCTAAGAATTTGCAAATCTTGTTTAATAAAAGTAGTGAGAATAGACACCCTTGTTGTTGTTGTTGTTGTTGTTGTAGATGGCATTTATTTGGTTAAGAACATTTATTTTTATACCTGGTTTGCCAAGAGTTTATTTGTTTGATTTTTTTTATCATGAATAGATGTTGATTTTTGTCTAATAGTTTTTCCATATCTACTGGGAGAAAGATAAGGCTTTTCTTCCTTAACTTGTTGATACCATTATTAATTTAATTGATTTTTGAACATTGAACCAGCCTTATGTCCACAGTATAAACCCCAGTTTGTTGATACATATTATTCTTTTTAAATTTTTCTACATTCAATTTTCTAACATTTTTTGAGGATTTTGAATGCTTTTGATTAGGAATATTGGTCTATAGTTTTCCTATAATATCTTTATCAATGCTATCAGGGTAACATTGCTTTGTGAAAATGATTGGGAAATGTAACTTTCTCTTCTATTTTATGAAAGAGATTGTGTGTATTTGCTATTATATTTTTCTTAGATATTTGATAGAAATTATCAGGGAAGTCACTTGGATATGGAATTTTCTTTGTTAAAAGTTTTTATCTGTGAATTCAATTTCTTTACTATATATAGACTATCCAGGTTATATATTTCTTCTTGAGTGAGTTATGTTGGTTTATGTCTTTCAAGAAATTAATCCATGTTGGGTGGTGCCTGTGGCTCAGTGAGTAGGGCACCACCACCATATACCAAGGGTGGCATGTTCAAACCCGTCCCTGGCCAAACTGTGACAAAAAGTAGCTGGGCGTTGTGGTGGGCCAGTGGTCCCAGCTACTTGGAAGGCTGAGACAAGAGAATCACCTAAGCCCAGAAGTTGGAGGTTGCTGTGAGCTGTGACAACACAGCACTCTACCTTAGGTGGTAAAGTGAGACTCTGTCTCTAAAAAAGAAAAAAAAAGAAAGAAATTAGTCCATATCGTCTAAGTTATCATAGGTTATCAAATTTAGGGTCTGTAGTTATATCTTCTCTTTTATTCTTCTTCTTTGTTTTTTCCTTTGAGACAAAGTCTTACTCTGTCACCCAGGCTAGAGTCTCATGGTATCAACTTAGCTCACAGCAATCTCAAACTCCTAGGTTCAAATGATTCTCCCTTCTCAAGTCTCCACGGTAGCTGGGATTACAGTCATGCACCACAGTGCCCAGATGATTTTTTTTTTTTTTTTTTTGAGAAATGGGGTCTCCCTCTTGCTCAGGCTGGCCTCCACCTCCTAAGTTCAAGTGACCCTCCCGTCTCAGCCTCCCAAAGTACTAAGATTATAAGAGTGAGTCATTGTACCTGGCACCTTTTTTGATTCTTAATATGAGCAATTTATATCTCTTGTTGCTTTGTTGGTCTATCTGGCTAAACTCCTAACAGTTTTATTGTTCTTTTCAAAGAATAAGCTTTTGTTTTTATTAATTTTTCTCTGTAAACTTTCTGTTTTCAATTTCATTCTATTCTAATGTTTGTTTTATTTCTTTTTTGCTTCAAGTGGCTATACCATTTTTTTAAATTAAATGATAGCTGTGTACATTAATGCAATCATGGGGTACAGTGTGGTGTTTTCATATACAATTTGAAATATTTTCATCAAACTAGTTAACATAGCCTTTATGTCATTTTCTTAGTTATTGTGTTAAGACGTTTATATTCTACTCTTGGAAAGATTCACTTGTACCCTTGTAAGATAAACCATAGAAGTGATCCCTCTAATCACCCTCCCTCCACCCATCCCCCCTCCTCTCCCCCTTCCCCCCTCCATATTCTTAGGCTATAATTAGGTTATAGCTTTCATATGAAAG
>CAUYQV010073788.1:0-20496 GCA_963574575.1 Galagoides demidoff | reverse complement strand
AAAACTTTCTCCACCCTGGGTTCGAGGCTCTACCTTGGTGTGTGCACCAGGAGAGACCAAACCCGGGTTTGAATAAACTTCACCTCATGCCTTTTACATCGGAGTTTGTCTCGGATTTGTCTGGTGGGGATATTTGGGAGTATTTTTTCGGGCACAACATAACTTTCAGCTGTTTTTCCAAGTTAAAATCTGATTCTCACCCTTTAAATTTTTCCTGAGGGTTCTACATACAGTACATTTGGAAGATAACATTAACATGGGGAAAACTGCTACTTACAGGGTTAAAGAAATCTCATTTGGACTATTTTATTGCCTTGTCAGTAAAATATTAAAACTTTGATGGTGTATTTACTTTAAATATTCTAGACTTTCTCATGTTGCTAAATACAGAATATCCTGATTTATAGAATGGTTAATTTACTATTGAGAAATATGTTTTAAAAAGTAAACCTCACCCCATATCTTCCCTGAATTTTTAAGCTCTTATTTAAAATGGTATAAGTAATTTGTGCTTTGCAATGACAGTTTAGTGTTCGTTTTTGTTGTTGTTGTTTTGTTTTGTTTTTTTTGCAGTTTTTGGCTGGGGCTGGGTTTGAACCCACCACCTCCGGCATAGGGGGCTGATGCCCTACTCCTTTGAGCTACAGGCACCACCCTAGTGTTAGTTTTTCTGGACTTCTCATGTGCAGTATGGAAATCCCCTTGATCACAGCTATGACTAATTTATTTTTAACTGCATACTGATATTGCCTAACTTCCTCTAAGTTTTGGCAGTTTTCTGCTCTTCAATGCAACAATCTTTTCATGAGAAAAAAATATTTACTCCAAAGTGAAAACAGGTTTCTCCGTGGGTGTTCTAATGCATTTGTCACTTGCCAATTCTAGATTATTTTGGCATCGAAAGTGCCTGTTTGACCTTTCGAGATGGTTTCAATATAGCTATCATGTTTGAGTTGTTCCCCCAACACCTTTGAGTTCAACTGTGTTTAGAATCTTGCTTCTTCCAAATACTGATGTAAGGAAGGAAGCAAGTTCAGTTGGAAATAGCATATTTAGATTGTGAACATATTTAGGTGGGTTACTAGCTGATATACAGATAAGATGAAGCTTGGATCTGAATGAACAAATAAGACTTCAAAAGAGACTGTAGATTACATATTAATACTTTTATTTTTAAAAGGAGGATATTTAGATTCAGAAAAGTGTTATGCCCAAGGTCACATAGGGATAAATAAAACTGCTGTCATGGCCCAGAACTCATGTTCATTCTGCTACTATACCACACCGACTTTACATCTTGGCATTTCTGAATGAATTCCATCCATTCAAAGGGATATGAGGGGGGAAATGGAAATAAAAGAGTGATGAAAGATTTCTGTGGCTTTGGGACAATATGCAAATCATGCTTTAGTCAGTCATTTTCCTACCTCCCACTCAGCTTGGAATATTCTGTTAGACAATGAAGTATTTTTTTGCTATTGTTGTTCCAGTAATGCTACAGATTGTTCCAGGAAAGAAAGGACAAACAGAAAATAAATACAAGACATGATCTTTGATCTGAGGGAATATGCAATAGAGGTAGGAGGGAAATATGC
The DNA here is from genome assembly GCA_963574575.1 of Galagoides demidoff. Taxonomy (NCBI): domain Eukaryota; kingdom Metazoa; phylum Chordata; class Mammalia; order Primates; family Galagidae; genus Galagoides; species Galagoides demidoff. The sequence goes on along the minus strand of CAUYQV010073788.1, from coordinate 18,901 downwards.
ACATAAACTAAGGAGAGAATGATTTTATAAAGCCCTAGATTGTAAATGCAAATTGGTATGTAAATAAGCATCAAAACTAAGGTCCAGGCCATAGGGCTGGGAGTGGCATTGGACTTTTATTATGATCAGATGTAATGCTCATGAAAGTCTGCTAGAAGGAGATTGATTTTAACCAAATTTACACAAGAAGGGAAATAAGAATAGTCAGGGAAAAGAAGAGGAGGCAAGTTCAATGTTCAAAAAGTGATGACATTAGCTCGATTTACCTAAAGGGAACTAGAACTGGGAAAAATAATCTCACAGAGGAAAAGGTTAGAAACATTTGGACTTGGTTCAAAAAATTGCATTTTGGATCTAAACATCTAATTTTGAGTATAAAATCTTCAAAAGCAGTCAATTAATGAAAAGATTACTTAAGATTTTGTCCTTTTTGATGCCTCCCATGCAAAAAGATTTCAAATCACATACACGACCTTCCATCCCTCCCATCAGTTCTGTCTTGACTGAACAAGCCAGTGTACACCTACCATCCATCACTGTTCCTGTGTGCTTACACTCCCTCCCCCAATAAAATTCATTCCAAGTCTTGGCAATTTTATGTTGTAGCTATCTTGCAAATCCACCCATTTGTCTCCATCTCTCCATCGCCATCCCCACAATTCTGATGCAAGTTCTTGTTGTCTTTGTCCTGAATTAGCTTATTAAAAATAGCCTGACCTACCTACCCCCACCTACCCATGCCCTCTGCACTCTGAGATTCAATATTTCATTGCATCAACTCTGCTCATGTGGCCAGACTGGTTACAACTTCCACAAATTGTTCCACAAAGCCCTTCATCAGTGGGTCCCACCTGTCTTCTCCAGCCCTACCTCACTTTCTTTACAAAAGATAACATGACCTGTCACCTCTACCTGCATTCATCCCAATTTCTCTCAACATATGGCTTCTGCTTTTCATGTTCTTTTCTCTTTTTGATCCTGTTCATATTAATTAATTATTTGGCTTTTCTCTTAACCAGCACTCCCCATGGCATCCTCTCCTGACTTTCCTGACTAGATCAAATCTATGTTTTCAATACTTACAGTACCATTTATTTACCTCTCCCTTAAAGCACTCGACACTTTCCATTTATTTCTGTGGCCATTTGATTAAAGTCTGATATTTTTCACTATGATATAAGTTCTACGAAGTCAGAGAAGAGCTTTTCCTGGGTTTTTTTTTTTTGTTTGTTTTCATTAACACTATATCCCATGTGTGAAAAACAGTATCTGGTACTTAGTAGATACTCAAATGATATTGAATAATAATTATGTTGGTTAGACTTACTTTATGCTGGGTACTATGCTAAGCCTCTTAATGCATTACTGTTTCCAAAATAACTCCATGAACATGGTTTCATTATTTTTTTCATCCTATAGAAAAATAGAGGTTGAGTCAATTGTTCAAGTTCATGCAAATTATAAGTGATAGAACCAGGATAGAGAACTAGTCTAACTCTCTATTCTGTATTGTCAATGCTGCACCTGCTGCTACGTGTTTGCCAAAGGGTGGATGGACAGATACCTGAATAGTTGAATGAGCTAATTTTAGCAGTTAATGCAAACAGGTGTTATTGGGAGAGAGAAAAGGGGGAAAGAAAGGCTATGTATGAGGTTGCCATGGCAATCAGATGCTTTGTTCATGTGTGAGATTGGCGATGGGAAAGATGGGAGTGCACATATTTAAGGCAGTGAAGGAACAGTGAGGGATGGCCGGGTCGTCTAGGCTAAACCTGAAAGGGAAGTTGGCAGCAGTCCTAAGTGCACGACCTATGGGATAGGGAAAGGGGATGCTGCCGCGTCTTTGTAAATGCTGTTGGGCCCCTCAGTTTTACAGGTTTCATCCATCATAGTCTCCAAATAAGTCACAAAACCACAACTAGACACACCCATTCTAAGTTGTAAATCCTTCTGGAACATACCTGTTTTTATATTGTATTGTTGAGTTGTACACACAGTATAGTGGAGGTCTCTTGAGTAGAATTTGTTTGTACCATTTTGTGACAATGTAGCTATGACACCACAATCACTGAGAAGTCAGCAATTTCATTTTCTTTCTGATTTCTACTCAAAACAAACATCAAGGCTATCCAATGTGCAGAATACAGATTCAAAAGCAATGGTTGTAAAGTTCAATGTGCCCCCCAAGTTAATTTTTGACCTAACTATATTCATTCTGAGACATATTTTGGTCAACACATATTTAAGACATTATTTGCATTTTGAGATATTTTACTGAGACAAACAGCCACTATGGTTAAATAATAATGATATAAATTATTAATATATAGGGTATACTGATACAAAATTAGAAATAGCCATGGCAAAGAAAAACAATTGGGAAGGACTACTTAAAAGATTTTCTAAATCCTCTTCTTGCCGTTTAATTTACAAATAGACCCTTGTTTTCTAAGAAACAAGAGCGACCATGTAGTGACAGACCCAGGAAATAATTTGACTCAGCACTGGGTCTGGTGTCACAGGACTCTACCCTCCATCATACAGATTCAGGCAGGATGGGTTTGTTCTTTCTGTTTTGTTTTTTAACACAAAGCAAACTTCTATACTTCAATCTGGAGCTCAGATGAACTTTGAAAGCATTAACCAGTCCTGTTCTGTTCAATGAAAATTAATACAGGGAAAAAAATTGTCTTAAAGAAAATCTACTCATAGCGAATTTGTTTGCTTTTGTCGTTTCTTGTTGTTCTTGGTTTTGGTAAGCAACAACAGAAGAGAATGGCCCTGTACCACCGCACAGATAGATTAGCAGTGAGGAGCGTGAACCCTGTAGCCGTATTGCCAGGTTTTAGCTGTGCAGCTTTGAAACAGTTATTTGATCCTTGTGTCTCTGTTTCTCAGAAAATAGAATGAAGGAAGAGCAATAGTCACTACATGGAGTTTTGGCATGGGTTGGATGCCACCATAAACTACTTGGAAGAGTTTCTGGAATGTATCCAGGACATAATGTCAGATCTTATTATGCTACATATTCATGTTATCATAAAAGCCATTCTTTCAGAGTCTTTTACTGCTTTCTATAATCTTCAAATCCAACCCAAACTTTCTTTTTTTGTTTCAAGGAAATTCATAATTAGTTCTCACGCTTTCCATCTAATCTCTTGCCACCTGTGCTTATAAGGTTGTGTCCTTACCGACCCATGAATGTTAATTAATTAATTAATAATGAATTAATATTCTCCTCTGCTGGAATCAAGTGTTATGCCTATTTTTTTAACCTTCTTTCATAATGGCATGGTACACGTACTTAAAGATGTATTGAATTTAAATCTCCATTTGGTTTATTTTATAATTTTCCAAAATGATCTTGAAGCTTACCTGGCAGTTCAATCAGCAGAGTATTGCTGAGAATAATTTGAGGTTAGAGGAAATTTATCTCCCAGATATTAAAATGGCCTCCAAAGTTATACCGATCCACAGTACAGCCCTGCACAAAAAGTGATGTTAGATCAACAAAACAAAACAGATACAGAGATTCTCATCAAATTCGATACCAAAGGCAAACTGCAACATGGGAAATGTAATGAACATGAGAATGGAACATAAAAGGTAAATATTCTTCATCTTATACTGAAAGACCAAGAAGAAAAATCAAATACCAAATGGAAATGTTCGAATAAAAATAGACCCCAAAATGTCTCTTTCTTTTTTCTTTGCAAAGGCATTTCAATCTATTGATGGTAGAAATACATTTAAATTGGCCAAAAAATATCACTCTGAAAAGAGATTTAACATTATTTAACAAAGGTAACAGAGGGTTCAAAACTTTCAATGCCGTAGTTTCATTGATAGGAAACTAACCTAAATAGAATGTAAAGAGATTTAAGTTTACCTTTCAGTGTACATACCATATTATTCTTAAAATAGTAACAAGTGAAAAAAAGATGTAGAAACAGGCATATCTTTGTGTCCATCCATAAGGAGACAGCAACTAATTAGAACAGATTTTTATGTTCAGCTAATCGCTAATGACAGGAGAAAATGCTCACAAAACTACATTATACAAAAAAAGGCAAGTTATTTATGAAATAGGAGAGTGTAATGCCAACTTCAGACCCTGCGTCGCCCTCCCGAGAAACGAGTGAGAGGGCCCCAAGACAGGAAAGGTGCAGGACATTTTAATCAGCAGTGAAATGAAGGAACAGCGTTAGAGACAAATGTCAAGGAATTTTGACTAGTCTGTTACAGATGGAGACAGATTGAAAGACAGACTTACGCTACTGTGTCCAAGAAAATGATGCAGAATGACAGGAAGTATTAAAAAATTCTGGCATAGCATCATAGCTATCTCTATTTCAGAGAAACAAGGTTTACAATTAAGAGTTTTCTGCATGAGTAATGAGGAACCTCTACTTGAGGACCTTTTCTTTGCAGTGGATTAAATATAATCAGACGCAGCATCTGTGGCCTTTGGCCTTCCTAAGATATTTGAGGGAAGAGGCAGGGTCGGGGGCGGGGAGTAGAATTCTTGTCTCTTGACTCATCTCTCAACACGAGACTAGCCTACATTTAATATGTGACTATGAACATGCTGTTTATTCCCTCTTTTTCCATTTGCTCTTCTATAAAATGGGAATAATAACAGTGCCTATCTTGGGGAGAGGCAAGGGCAGAATAAGGTAAATTGGAGCAAACTCACATCTGGGAGTATCTCACTGGGCCCTGAAGATCATTAACTTGTAACTAAGAATCCCAGAATGTGAATTCTGGAAGGATAGTGGGCCATTTGGGAGATATCACTTAGTACTTAGTGTCTTAGTACTACCTGCTACTCCAGAAGAAGATTTTGATATGGAAAGTTGCTTGTCCTAGAATGTGCCCTGTGGGGGGAATGAGGTCTATACGAATGGGCAGAAGAAATTGAAATTCATTGCAGCTGCAACAAAAAATTCAGTTCCTGCCATGTGATGTTTTGCATCTGGGGTGGTTCTTCAAAAACCATGTACCAGTTTTTTGAGTTGGGGCTGCCCTTGGGGAGGGGCCCTAAGTACTCTTGAATTAGACCAGTTCCTAGGAGAGGTCTCAGTGGTGAGCTTGCAGCAACCACTGCACTCACCCACTGGAAAATCAGTGCCTCAGTCCTCAGAGGAATGTGGGCTGTGCCCTACAGGATCAGCTACAGAAGATGCTTGGAGCCACGTTAGTCCATAGAAACCAAGAGTCAAAGGCAGATACTCAAGGCCATGCCAAAGAAGAGATCTACAGACAGGAGCAGAAGGAGTTCAGGCCTAATCTCAGGCTTATCTGCATCACAGACAGGGAAATCTGAACATTGGATGTCAAAGCTGAGTCCAAGTGCAAAAGCATCAACAACTTTATAGAAAGGGAACATATATACACACATAGTGTTACGTGCATATGTGTCAGTACACACACAGAGGCCACTGCGCTCTTCAGAACAACACTCTGGCCTCAAGTCTTCGTGGAGGTTGTTGCCACAACCTTGGGGCAAATGAAAAAGGAACATGGGTATAAAATGTTACAACTCAGAGAAAATAGGGCTTCTTCCTTGCTCCTTATCTAAGAGCTCATACCTTTAAACAAGGTATGAGAAGACTTCTAATTCAGCAAATACGTATATGTATTTTTATTTTAGAATATTATTAGGGTATTCACATTTTGGTTACATAACTTGCTTTTATACAGATTAAATCAAAGTTATAACTGTGCCTTATGCCTAGAAATTGTGCATTATACCCATTAGGAGTGAATTTTAGCCAATCCCTTTTACCTCACACCTGCTTGATTTCCATTGAGTTTTATTTCCATATGTGAACATGAGAGTTGATCAACTAGTTCCAATTCAGTGTTGAGTACAGGTGACATTTGTTCTTCACCTGGAAGAATGGTCCCCAGTGCTATCCAGCTTGTTACAAAAGATAGTAGATCACCATTTTTTTTACGGCTGAGTGGTACTCCGTGGTGTTCACATAATACATTTTGTTAGTCCACTCAGGTGTTGGAGGGTAATTGGCTTATTTCCACATCATTGTGATTGTGATGGTGCTGCCATAAAGAGTAAAAATATTTGAAATTTTAAACCGAAATTTCTCACTCCTTTAAAAGGAAAAGATTCCTTTGGACTGGAGTGGCAGTGCTATCACGTACACAGAGGTGGTGAGAATATTCTCAGCAGGGGATGACGAGCTGAGGACAGAGAGAGCCCCACCACCCTGCAGCCACAGCAGACATAAGGAGAAGGAAGAGATTCAAGAGAATTCATAGGAATTAGAACATTTAAACCGAAATCAGTTTTCCTCTTTCTCTTCTCCCTTCCTCTGTTTCTCTCTCGCTCTCTCTATCACAGACATAATGTACATGCACACATATGCACAAATGAATTTCCCATCTTGTTTTTTTGTTGTTGTTTTTTGGGGGGCACAGAGTCTCACTACGTTGCCCTTAGTAGAATGCAGTGGCATCACAGCTCACAGCAACCTCAAATTCTTGGGCTCAAGCAATTCTCTTGCCTCAGCCTCTCAAGTAGCTGGGACTACAGGCACCCACCACAATGCCTGGTATTTTTTTTTTTTTTATTGCAGTTCTCATTGTTGTTTAGCCGGCTTGCGCCAGGTTCAAACCCACCAACTTATGTGTATATGTATGTGGCCGGTGCCATAACCAGTGTGGTATGGGAGCTGAGCCCTTCCCATCTTGTTTTGACCTAATGTCTTCATCATAGATATTATTGTATGTTCCCAATTTCCTTTGGACACTAATCTTTTAAAAATTATGTCCCTTATTTGGAGAACCATTTTTCTTCTATCTGAAATGTATGCCTTCCTTTAGAAATTTATTTATCTTAAATATCTTTCTCTTTGTCTTGGTTCTCAAAACGTAATTTTACTGACCACACAGTTGTAAGAAAATGCCTATTTTCCTCAATACTTTAAATGTAATTCTTCTCACTCTCTGTCAAATGTCCACATCTCAGTCTTCAGTATTTATTAATTTCCTTGTAATGAGTTTAGGTAAAGTAGGAATTTCTTTTTTGTTGTTTTTGGCTGGGACTGGGTTTGAATTCGCCACTTCCAGTATATGGGGCTGGCGCCCCATTCCTTTGAGCCACAGGTGCCGCCCAGGTAAGAATTTCTTTTTGTGGATCATTTTTGTCTATAGTGTGCCTTCCAAATCTGAAGATTTAGGTCTTTGGTCAGTTTTTAGAAAATGTTTAGTTGTTATCATTTAAATGTTAATTAATTATTAAAAGTGCCCATACTTATTGTCAATGAAGCATTTTAAAATTTTTAAAAATTGTCAATTAAATCATTTTAAATTTAAAAAGGTAAGTAAAAGCACAGAGTATGCTACTAGCCTGTTTTGATTTGAAACTTTGAAAACCAACTATAGGATCTTAGGCAGGTTATTTCCTCATTCTTGCTTTGACTTCCTCATCTATAAAACAAGATAATATTAATGCTCAACAAATAGGGTTAAAATATTAGCTGGACTGTAATAAATGTATGCATAAAATATTATTTATCAACATAAATAATTTTTATTTTGCTATACTATTTATTGTCCCTTTTCTAAAAGGGTGATTTTAGATTAAGCTGATTAAGCCATTTGCTCAACTATGTAGCTCTCATTTTCAAATCTTGTAAGCTTTTTTTTTGGTCTATCTGTTCCTCTCTGATAAGATTTTTTAGGTTTACCTTCCATTCTATCAGATTTTTAACAAACTCATTCAATTCTGCATATAATAATTCTAGCAGTATCTTAGGGTGTCATGAATCTGACCATGCTTTTCATTCCCGCTGACTCTCTTTCATGGTGCCTGTTTCCTGGTATGGTTTATGTTTGGTTTTTGTATGTTTTTGACACTTGATACACAATGATTCTTTGAGCACAGGGTTGGGAGGCGCATTTCTTCACTAAGGAAACTTTAAATTCAATTCCTGTGTCAGGTAGTGAAAAATATGATGGCTAGAGAAATGTTTTGTGAAAGAATCTCAAACAAGACTCTGACCACCCCCTTCCCCAGAGCCCAGTTAGGCAAGCTTCATCATCTTATGGAGTGTCCCCAACACTCCCTCTCTGAATGTTCTCCCCATGTTGCACTTTGGCTGAGGAATTAGAATTCTTGGGCCCTTAGCTTGCCCTAGTCCTCTTGGAATTGACTACCTGCCTTGTAAAGGTCCCAGGCTTTGACTCCTGCCCTTTAGGGGCCATTCTTATTAAAGCTCCAGGTTGGTGCATGTGTCTGCAAATCTCCTTAGTGCTTCAGCGTTCACTGATCTGGATTAATAGTCAGATACTTGGTTTGATTTTCTTTTCTTATTACCCCTTCCCACTCCCTAGACTTTCCCTGACATTCTCGACACTGTCTGTGACTCTTCAAGCACTTCTTTTGAAAAATCCAGTATTGTTATATATTTTGTAATTGGAGAATAGTTTAGAACATTTCACACGCTGTCTTGCCAGGGTGAAAATATGATGCTTAATATCAAAAAAATAATTTAAACCAGAGGAGTATTAAATTCAATGAGTATTTCAGAATGGTATTTGATTTTTTTTTTTTTTGAGATAGAGCCTCAAGCTATCCCCCTGGGTAGAGTGCCATGGCATCACAGCTCATAGCAACCTCCAACTCCTGGGCTCAAGCGAGTCTCCTGCCTCAGCCTCCCAAGTAGCTGGGACCACAGGCGCCCACCACAGCGCTGGCCATTTTTTGGTTACAGCCATCATTGTTGTTTGGCGGGCCCGGGCTGGGGATTCGAACCCGCCACCTTAGGTGTATGTGGCTGGCGCCTTAGCCGATTGAGCCACAGGCGCCGAGCCACTTCTTTCAAATTTAATTTAATCAATCTTTAACAATTTTCGCTCAGACTGGGCTCAGTGGCTTATCCTGCAATCCTAGCGCTCTGGGAGGCTGAGGTGGGTGGATTGTCCTGAGCAAGAGTGAGGCCTCTGTCTCTAAAAAACTATGGGGTATTATGGCAGGTGCCTATAGTTCCAGCTACTTGGGAGGCCAAGGCAGGAGAATTGTTTGAGCCCCAAAGTTGGAGGTTCCTGTGACCTCTGATGCCATGGCACTCTGCTTAGGATGACAAGGTAAGACTCTGTCTCAAAAAAAAAAAAAAGAAATAAAATAGATAAAAATTTTCACCAGGCACGGTGGCTCATGCCTATAATCCCAGCATTTGGGAGGCTGAGGTGGATGGATTGCCTGAGCTCATGGGTTTGAGACCAGCCTGAGCCAGAGTGAGACCTTGTCTCTAAAAGTAGCATGGCATTGTGGCAGGCACCTGTAGTCCCAGCTACTTGGGAGGTTGAGGCAAGAGAATCGCTTAAACTGAAGAGTTTGAGGTTGCTGTGAGCTGTGATGCCATAGCACTCTACCAAAGGTGACGAAATGAGAGTCTGTCTAAAAAAAAAAAAAAATTAAAAAAAATTTTTTGCAGCACACTTAAGATCCTCTCATACCAGTTGAAAATCACTGGTCTAAGGACTGCTTTGACAAATTTGGGGCATACATCGTTAGAGAAGTATCAGTGGAAAACCTAAGTTAGTTGCATCCATTTGCCAATCCTGGTATTTACCTTTTGGAACTATAGATCCTAGCAGCTTTGAAATAGGATTGCCAAGAGTTAATTACTTTTTAAAAATAATTTTCCTTTGAATGCTGAAAGCATAGGTATTTTTATTATTTTTGCTTTTGGAGAAGGAGAACCAGTCGGCGGAGCAATCAGTGTCATTTGATAGCCAGAATTTTTTCACATTATTAAAATAAAGTATAAGGGAATGAATACTGTTTACGCCTCTAATGTACCAAGCAGATAGTACACAAGTATTTGGTAGGTAAGCGATTGTTGGAATTCTTTATGACATTAGTTCTAGCACATTAGTGAACAGTTATCTCCTTCCTCTTCTGCATTACAATTCGGTTAAGTATGAGTTTAGACACCTGGAATTTTTTTTTTTATCACCGTGTGTAACTTGTGTTTGTAGCAACAGGCCGGAAGATAGGCAAGCTTATAATTGTAGTCCACGGTTTGTATTTTTATCCAGCAGTCAATCATGGTATTGATTTTTTAGCCAGCAGGGGGAGCTGAAGTTGCTGATAACATGTGATTTCCTGGGAACTGGCTTTCAAAAAAGTTTGAGCCTAGAGAAAGTAAGAAAAGCTTTACTGACAACAGAACATGATCAGAGTTTGAAGAAGAAATATAAATAAGTGACCAAGAGGCATATATGTGAAACATTTTTTTTTCTGGTAACTAATCAAAGGAATGTAGATTAAATGACATTCATACTTTTTTTTTTTTTTAAGAGACAGAGTTTCACTTTATTGCCCTTCGTAGAGTACTGTGATGTCACAGCTCACAGCAACCTCAAACTCCTGGGTTTAGGCAATTGTCTTGCCTCAGCCTCCCAAGTAGCTGGGGCTACAGGCACCTGCCACAACGCCAGGCTATTTTTTTTGTTACAGTTTGGCCGGGGCCCGGTTTGAACCCACCACCCTCTGTATATGGGGCTGGTGCTCTACTTACTGAGCCACAGGCGCCACCCCATATACTATTTTTTATCTATTAAAGTGGCAGTTGAACTGTGCTGTGAGGGACAGTCTTCAAAACTGCTAGTGGAGTGTGTATTGAAGATATTTTGGCAGTGTATGTTGACAAAACTAAAAATGACCTTCAGGCCAGGTGTGGTGGCTCATGCCTGTAATCCTACTACCCTGGGAGGCTGAGGCAGATGGATTGCTTGAGCTCTGGGAGTTCGAGATCAGCCTGAGCAAGAGTGAGACCCTGTCTGTACTAAAAATGAAAAACTGAGGCAAGAGGATTGCTTGAACCTAAGAGTTTGAGGTTGTTGTGAGTTATGGTGTCACAGCACTCTGCCAAGGGCAACAAAGTAAGTTTCTGCTTAAAAAAAAAAATTGACCTTTAATACCACTTCTAGGAATTTACCCGAAGGGGGGAAAATAGAGATATACATAAAGACAATAAATAAATAAATGATAAAAATAATAAATAGATAAATAAATAGATATACATAAAGACAATAAATAAATAATAAAAATATTCATTGTAACATTGTTTATACTAGTGAGAATTGGGAATAAACCTAAATGATCAGCAAGATTTATAGGAAAATAAATTATGGTATAGATGATTGCATAACCATAATTGTTGTTTTTTTTTTTTGAGACAGAATCTTCAAGCTGTCGCCCAGTTGTGAGTGCTGTGGCGTCACAGCTCACAGCAACCTAACTTTTGGGCTTAAGTGATTCTCTTGCCTCAGCCTCCTAAGTAGCTGGGACTACAGGTGCCCACCATAACGCCTGGCTATTTTTTGTTTCAATTGTCATTATTGTTTGGCAGGCCCGCGCTGGATTTGAACCCATCAGCTCTGGTGTTTGTAGCTGACACCCTAGCCGCTGAGCTACAGGCACCAAGCCATAATTTTTTTTTTGAGATAAGATTTCCACTCCAGGTTAGATTGCAGGGCAGTGGCATCATTATAGCACACTGTAACCTCCAACTCCTGAGCTGAAGAGATCCTTCTGCCTCAGCTTCCCAAGTTTATGGCAGTGTGTCACCACATTCAGCTAAGTTTCTTTTTTTTTTTTGGAGACAGAGCCTCAAGCTATCCCCCTGGGTAAAGTGCTATGGCACCAAAGCTAACAGCAACCTCCAACTCCTGGGCTCAAGTGAGTCTCCTGCCTCAGCCTCCAAGTAGCTGGGACCACAGGTGCCCGCCACAAGACCCGGCTATTTTTTGGTTATAGCTGTCATGGTTGTTTGGTGGGCCCAGGCTGGATTCAAACCTGCCACCTTAGGTGTATGTGGCTGGCGCCTTAGCCACTTGAGCTATAGGCGCTGAGTCTAGGTTTCCTATTTTTTTGTAGAGATGGGGTTTCCCTCTTGCTCAGGTTGGTTTTGAACTTCTACTTCAAGTGATCCTTTTGTACCTTCCATGAAATATTTTTGAAGAATGTTTAGTGTCTCAGGATATTGAGTATATAATAAATTCATGGTATAGAGCTATATAAGGATGGTTTGAAATGTATAAAAGATTTATACATAATTATATATATATATAAATAAATAACACATACATACACATCTGGATAAAAGAATGGAACCAGCTTCATTGAAGTGTATAAGTCAGGGGTCTAGTCAACCAGTTGTTCTGTTTAAATTGTTTTGAGATGAGGCGTTGTTACCTTTTTTTTTTTCTTTTTTGAGATAGGGTCTTGTGCAGTTGTGTAGGCTGGAGAGGAGTGGCATAATAATAGCTCACTGTAGCCTCAACCTCCTGGGCTCAAGGGGTCTTCCTACTTCAGTCTCCCAAAGTACTAGGACTATAGGCACAAGCTACTGTGCCTGGCCTTTCCCCTCCTCTTTTTGCAAAGAACAACACCTTATCTTTAGGGAGTATTCTATAATTATTCAAAAATTCTTTTTGACTGCAAGACATGAGTCCTCTAAATATAACTTAGATTTTTTCCCCTGTAAACACCTTGCTTTTCATTTGTCCATGCTGTAACATACTTGCCATTTTCTTGCCTGCAATAGTATGGCTTGTTGTATCTCAGTGGGTTCTTAGGTAAGAGTGGGCTTTCAGGACTACCTGAGAATTACCTTTTCAGTTAGGTCTAATGGTTAGAAAACTTGAGCTGAAATGTGCCCCTCTGGAATTTCCACTTTGGGCCTAATTTTCTCTACACAGGAACTACCTAGAGCAAGTCTTTCTTTTGCTGGATAACCCTTCAGATATTTAGACTGATGCTTGCCAAAATATTCTCTTAAGCTGAAAATAAATCCTAGTTTTTACAAGTGTTTCTCATTTGATGTACTTAGAAATCCTTTCCACTTCTTAGTTCCCTTATTTTTCCAATTCAGTGAGTGAGTACTTTGTTATCGGGAAGCTGGTCATTCTATCAGAAAACTGGGGAATTCTGTGTATATCCTTTAAAATTTTTTTTTTCAGAGACAGGATCTCTGTTCTGTCGCCCTGGATGGAGTTCTTTGGCATTATGTAAGGTCACAGCAACCTCAAACTCTTGGGCTCAAGCAATCTTCTTGCCTCAGCCTCCCGAGTAGCTAGAACTATAGGCTACTGCCGCAGCGGCCAGCTAGTTTTTCTATTTTTTTTTTTTTTTTTTTTTTTAAAGTTTTTGGCGGTGGCTGGGTTTGAACCTGCCACCACCTGTGTTATATGGGGCCAGTGCCCTACTCCTTTGAGCCATAGGCGCCGCCCTAGTTTTTCTATTTTTAATAGAGACAGAGTCTCATTGTTGGTCAGGCTGGCCTTGAACTCCTGGGCTAAACAGCCACCCACCTTGACCTTCTGGAGTGCTAGATTACAGGCATAAGCCGCTATACCCAGCCTCTTCTTAAAATTTTATTTTTGAAGGGCAGTGCCTGTGGCTCAAAGAGTGGGGCGCCGGCCTCATGTACTGGAGGTGGTGGGTTCAAACCTGGTCCCAGCTAAAAACTGCAAAAAAAAAAAAAATTTTTTTTAAAGACAGGGTCTTACTCTCTGTTGAGGCTGTGCAATGGTATGGTCACCTCTTATTATAACTGCCAATTTCTGGACTCAAGTGATCCTCCCACCTCAGCCTCCCAAGTGGCTGGGACTACGGTGTATAACCACCATGTGTGGCTCATTTTTCTGTTTTTTTTTCCTTTAGATATGGGGTCTCAACTGTGTTGCTCAGGCTGGTCTTAAACTCCTGGTCCTAAGCCATCCTCTCCCCTTGGCCTCCCATAATGCTGGGATCATAGGTGTGAGCCACTGCACCTGACTAATCTTTCATATAATATATTAAATTATTAAATATAGCATTTCCAGAATATCATCTAAGATTAGTCTTCTGTTTATACTTCTTCATTTGGGGAAATGCCTCAGCATCCACCCATAATTTTCTGTGTCTAAATCATACCCTATCTGCAGTAAATGTTCTCAATTCTGTGGTCACTCAGGTTTTTAAAAAATAACCTTTTAGATTGAGCATGGTGGCTCCTGCTTGTAATCCTAGCAATCAGGGAGGCCGAGGCGTGTGGGTTGCTTGATCTCAGGAGTTTGAGACCAGTCTGAGCAAAAGCGAAACCCCGTTTCTACTAAAAATAGAAAAACGTGGTAGGCGCCTGTAGTCCCAGCTACTTGGGAGGCTGAGGCAAGTTGAATGCTTGAGACCAAGACTTTGAGGTTGCTGTAAACTGTGACACCATGGCACTCTACTGGGGACAAGAATGCAAGTATCTCTTTCTCTCTCTCAAAAAAAAAAAAACAAAAAACTTTTATTTAGAATCTTATCAAGACTTTTGTGAAAGCCAACATAAATTATATTTACATATTTACTTTTTTCCCAGAGAATTTGGGTAAATTAGTGTGTTGTAATTTCCCCTTTTAGCAGCCATGCTATTGAAATTTTCCTCAGATAGTGGTTCATGCTGATATGTCTTCTGATTCCATCTACTATTAGAAATTTGCCACTTTGGTTGAATTGAAGTTTCAGCTAGAGCCCTTGTGTAGATGGAAATTACATTTATGGCATTTGTTTGTTCATTTTTGTTCAGCAAATATTTCTTGAGTGCCCAAATATACCAGAAATTGAGCAGGGGGCTGGGTAAATGTTGTTGATAAGGGAAACCGATGTGTCTTCTTTCCTCCTGGGACTTAGAGAAGATCACCCCTCTGATTTGACCAGCAGCTAGGTATGTTCTGCCCTGAAGTTATAGAATTTGTATACTTAAACTCCTTTAAAATGCAGAGAATATTTTGGGCCTTTGTGATTACCTGACATATATCCGTTTGGAAACATCTGTGTAGTTTAATGATGGACTTGATTCACTGTTAGTGATTTTTCACTGTTAGTGATTTGTATACTTAAAGAATAATTTAGATTGGTTTCCCTCTCCTTATATGCATGGTATCTTCTACAGCAAATAGTGAAGTAGATTAAAATTAGATATTTAGCTGTTTTGCTTTTATCACTGTTGATATCTTATTTATCAGGTGACTCATCTACTCTTTATTGGGTATCTAGCTTTTCATATATTTAAACCATCTGTTAGAGTTATTGCATCTTCTTAAAGCTTTGTTTTTTTCTTTTCTTTTCTTTCTTTCTTTCTTTTTTTTTTTTTTTGCTATAGAGTCTTACTCTGTTGCCTTAGAGTACTATGGTGTCATAGCTCACAGCAATTTCAAACTCTTGGGCTCAAGAGATCTTCCTGAGTAGCTGGAACTACAGGCCTGCGCCACCACATCTGGCTAGTTTTTTTTTTTTTTTTTTTCTATTTTTGGTAGAGAAAGCATCTTGCTCTTGCTCAGGCTGGTCTCAAACTCCTGAGTTCAAGCAGTCCATCCACCTTGGCCTTCCAGTGTGCTAATAAGATTACAGGTGTGAGCCACTGTGCTTGGCTATAGTAACTGTTGTTTGCCTATATAGATCTTAGTGTTCCTGATCAGCTATACTTTATAGTCTCTTATTGCTTTTCCTTGTTTGTATTTTTTTTACATTTTGAGAAAAATTGTTTTTGTCCTTAGCATGCTGAAAGTGTTCTTAGAGCCTCTGATCGGAGACGCAGGGAGAAGGAACTGCAGATGGGATGATTGATTTGGAGGGAGGTCGGGACTTGCTCTGGTTGGCAACCTGGCCTAACTTTACTGATTATCTTATATACTTTCAAACATTCAGTAAGAATTTTTTTTTTTTTTTTTTTTTGAGATGGAGTCTCAAGCTGTCCCCCTGGGTAGAGTACCATGGCATCACAGCTCATAGTAACCTCCAACTCCTGGGCTCAAGCGAGTCTCCTGCCTTAGCCTCCCAAGTAGCTGGGACCACAGGCGCCTGCCACAACACCCAGCCATTTTTTGGTTGCAGCCATCATTGTTATTTGGCAGGCCGGGCTGGGGATTCGAACCTACCACCTTAGGTGTACATGGCTGGAGCCTTAGCCGATTGAGCCACAGGTGCTGAGCCTCAGTAAGAATTTAACACAGATACATTTAGCAATTTAAATTTTTAGTTGGGAACCTGACTTTTTTGATCTCTTGCTTTCAGTAAAGTATTTAAAGTCCACATCTGTGCCTTGTATGGCACATTTGCCTTTTATTTTTATTTATTTATTTATTTTTTGAGACAGAGCCTCAAGCTATTGCCCTGGGTAGAGTGCTGTAGCATCCTCCATTTGCTTTTTAAATACAGTTTTAATTTTATCTAACTAAACCTTCAATTTTGGGAGAATGTGTGTGTGTCTGTCTTTTCTAAACTTGAGCAACCATGTAATACATTTTTAGTTTTTCTTGGCTATACTGAATGTTGGTCAAATGGTTACTGGTGAGTCATATATGTCAGTTTCTGATTATAATTTATTTATTTATTTATTTATTTATTTTTTTTTTTGAGACAGAGCCTCAAGCTATCCCCCTGGGTAGAGTGCCATGGCATCACAGCTCATAGCAACCTCCAACTCCTGGGCTCAAGCGAGTCTC
The DNA here is from genome assembly GCA_963574575.1 of Galagoides demidoff. NCBI lineage: Eukaryota > Metazoa > Chordata > Mammalia > Primates > Galagidae > Galagoides > Galagoides demidoff. Next base: position 2,395 of record CAUYQV010073788.1, on the reverse strand, counting down.
CTGCCTCCGCCTCCCAAGTAGATGGGACCACAGGCGCCCGACACAACGCCCGGCCATTTTTAGGTTGCAGCCATCATTGTTGTTTGGCGGGCCCAGGCTGGGGATTCGAACCCGCCACCTTAGGTGTACGTGGCTGGCGCCCTAGCCGATTGAGCCACAGGCGCCGAGCCTCTGATTATAATTTAAAACAAAGTTCTGTTATATTTGTATGCCCTAATAGGTTCTAATTTTTTGAGAAGGTATTTGTATTATTTTAACATTTTGTATCATCCCTTCCAATGAAATTTTGTGTTGTTAAACATATGGATTGTTGAACTCCATTTTATTAGTAGTACTTTTCAGGTTTCTGTATCATTGAGCTTTAGAATTGAAAAAAAAATGGCTGGGCCCCCCGTAGCGCAGTGGTTAGGGCGCCAGTCACTTGCTCTGGGGCTGGTGGGTTGAAACTCGGCCCATGCCTGCTAAACAACAACAATAAAGGCTCGGTGCCTGTGGCTCAAGCTGCTAAGGCGCCAGCCACATACACCTAAGGTGGCGGGTTCAAATCCCCAGCCCGGGCCCGCCAAACAACAATGATGGCTGCAACCAAAAAAAAAAAATGGCCGGGCGTTGTGGTGGGCGCCTATAGTCCCAGCTACTTGGGAGGCTGAGACAGGAGACTTGCTTGAGCCCAGGAGTTGGAGGTCGCTATGAGCTGTAATGCCATGGCACTCTACCCAGGCGGGGATAGCTTGAGGCTCTGTCTCCAAAAAAAAAAAACAAAAAAAACCAACAATAAAAATAGTTGGGCATTGTGGCGGGTGCCTGTAGTCCTGGGTACTTGGGAGGCTGAGGCAAGACCATCACTTGAGCCCAAGACTTTGAGGTTGCTATGAGCTGTGACACTACAGCACTCTACTGAGGGTGACAAAGTGAGACTCTGTCTCAATATAAAAAAAAAAAATAGAATTGAAAAAGAAAATCTTGATTTAAGTTAGTCAAGCTCTCTTCTTTTATACATGAAGTGTATAAAAGTGTATAAAAGTGAAGTCATTTGCCCACGGTTGCATAGCTTCTTAGTGGTAGAGCTAATGCCAGTTCAACATGAATTAAATCACCCTAATGTGATTTAATCATGTTTATATTATTCTAATATGCTTATATATTATAAATGTGCCAACTAATCACATTTATATTATTCCATATGTAAACAAAAAAATTCTTGATTTATAAAGAAAAAAATAAAGTGATCAATCTGGCTTGGAAATGAGTTGACCAATCAGCATATTCTCTCTGTTCTTCATATTCTCTCTGTCTGAGATTGGTATTCGACAATTAGGCCATCTGTTTTATACCCTGGATAATGCTAGGAGTTACAATGCCAAATACTTTTTTTTTGAACTACCTTCTTACAGAAACCTTGCCAAACATCTGTTATAATATTCTTCAGGCAGAGTATAATACTGTTGCTTTTGTTTAGGTTTTTAAAATAATAATACATTCTAGTTCTGTGTTCCTGAAGATAACCTTTGTAGTAATTTTATCTTGTGTTCCTTAAACTCTTCAGTCACCCACTAATGTTTTAGCTTCTATCATTCTTGGAGATGTCCGATTGTATCAATGACATGTTGGTTCTTTCTTATTCCCAACAGAATAATTCAGAGTAATTTTTGTTTGAAGGGAACCTAAGTTTTGTTTATATATACTGCTGGCAGTGAGTTTGCAAGTGTACCTGAAGGCAAATTAGAGGCCAGGTTTTGCTCTGTTGTCCAAGCTAGAGTTCAATGACGTAATCATAGCTCACTGCAGCCTCCAACTCCTGGACTCAAGTGATCTAATCTCTACCTCCTGAGCAGTTAGTAGTCCATGCTGTGGCTTATGGACTACTAGCTCATGTGCTGCCATGCCCAGCTAATTTTTATATTTTGGGTAGAGATGGATTCTCATTCTCAAGTCCAGGCTGGTCTTGAACTCCTGGCCTCATGCTATTTTCCTACCTCAACCTCTCAAAGTAATAGAATTATAGACATGAGTCACTGTACCTAGGAAGGTACATTTAACATACCATAAACTTTCTACCCTTTTAAATGTACAATTAAATGGTATGTTTTAGTAAATTCACAGGATTGTGTATCCATCACTACAGTCTAATTTTAGGACATTTTCAGCACTGCATAAAGAAACTCTGTATCTGTGTATTAGCAGTCAGTCTCTATTTTTCCTTTCCCTGCCCCTGGAAACCACTTTTTGTCTCTGTGGCTTTCTCTATGGACTTTTCTTTTTTTTTTTTTTTTTTTTTTGAGACGGAGCCTCAAGCTATCCCCCTGGGTAGAGTGCCATGGCATCATAGCTCATAGCAACCTCCAACTCCTGGGCTCAAGCGAGTCTCCTGCCTCTGCCTCCCAAGTAGCTGGGA
>CAUYQV010073786.1:0-14513 GCA_963574575.1 Galagoides demidoff | reverse complement strand
AGCTCACAGCAACCTCAAACTCCTGGACTCAAACAATCCTTTTGCCTCAGCCTCCCAAGTAGCTGGGACAACAGGCACCTGCCATAATGCCCAGCTATTTTTAGAAATGGGATCTCACTCTTAGACTGGTCTCAAACTCCTGAGCTCAAGCAATCATCCACCTGGGCCTTCCAGAGTGTTAGGATTACAGGTGTGAGCCACCTACCCCAGTCCTAGGCTTAATAAATTTTTAAAAAGATGATTCTTTGGAAGAACCTTCAAAAAACATTTGAGGGGCAGTGCCCATGGCTCAGTGCATAGGGCACCAGCCCCATATACCGAGGGTGGAGGGTTTGAACTGGGCCTGGACAAACTGCAACAATAAAAAAGCCGGGCGTTGTGGCGGGTGCCTGTAGTCCCAGCTACTCAGGAAGCTGAAGCAAAAGAATCACCTAAGCCCAAGAGCTAGAGGTTTCTGTGAGCTGTGACGCTACAGCACTCTACTGAGGGTCTGATAATAATAATAATTATTATTATTATTATAATCTGGGGCTAGGTGCAGGGGTCTATAGTCCTAGCACTCTGTGAGGCCAAGACGGGAGGAACCTTTGAGCTCAGGAGATTGAGACCAGTATGAATAGGAATGAAACCTTGTCTCTACTAAAAATAGAAAAATTAGCTGGGCATTGTGGCTGGTACCCCATAGTTCAAGCTACTCAGGAGGCTGAAGCAGGAAGATCACTTAAACCCAGGAGTTTGAGATTGCTATGAGCTAGGCCAATGCCATGACTGTTGCCCAGACTACAGTGAGACTCTTGTCTCAAAATTTAAAAAAGAAAAGAAAAGAAAGGAAAAATTTAACAAATACATGTAAATGGAAAAACTTAAGAATCTAAAAAGTAGAATTATTTAAGGGAAAATGTTTTTTTCCAATAGTTTTGGTTTTTGTGTTTTCAGATGACTTCAATTATAGGCATATTTTAATATTCATTATAATGCTTTGTATTCATAAAACTAAATTATGCTTATTAGCTAAAATAAGGTAGTTTTCTTTTGGGACAGTCACAAATTTTCCTTTGGCTATGCTATTTAATTTGTTGGGTTCTTCATTGCTCATTGCTATTGGGTTTGTTTTTTTTTTTTAATTTAGAAAGGGGCAGAAAGAGAGTAGATGGTAGAATTTTGGCCAGGATGAAATACATCTAGACATTCAGTCTGTCATTATTATTATTATTATTATTATTTTTGAGATAGAGTCTCACTATCGGTAGAGTCACTCTTGGTAGAGTGCCATAGCATCATAGCTCACAGCAAGCTCAAATTCTCAGGCTTAAGTAATTCTCTTGCCTCAGACTCCCAAGAAGCTGAGACTACAGGCGGCCGCCACAGTTCCTGGCTATTTTGTTGTTGTTGTTGCAGTTCTCTTTGTTGTTTAGCTGGCCCCGGCTGGGTTTGAACCTACCAGCCCCAGTGTATGTAGCTGGCGCCCTAGCCTCTGAGCTACAGGTGCCCAGCCTATCATTACTATTGATTATAACAAAGAAAGTATCAAGTGACTCACAAACTTAAGTGAATGTTATCTTTCTCCTGAAACTAATAGTTTGCATTGAACTTGAAATGCAAATCATAAAAGCATACCTTGAGAAAGGCTAAACCAGAGGAGTCAGTTCTGCACTTTCCTTCTCTAAGATTAGATAGTGGGTTTGTTTTTTCCATTACTTTTGTTTTCTGGTAACCTTTCTAAGCCTGAGAGAGGAAAGGAAGTTTCCAGTTTTTCAGGTGAGAGAGACCCATGCAGTGAGGCTGACTAACCACATTTTACCCACTATTCTACAGAGCTTCCTGGAATAAGCTAGAAGCTGATATTCCAAAAAGAATAGCCAGGGAGTTTCATTTTCATTTTTGTGAGTCAGACTCCCTTAGGTGAAACACACTTTCAGCAGCACAGAACTTCACAATAACAAACAACATACCTTTGTGGCCCCCGTGACAAGCCCAGTATAAGGCTGTGCTCCCAGCTTTGTCTAAGCCGTTAACACCCACTCGGTTGTCCAAACACTCTCTCAACCAGCTCAAGTTGCCTGAAAGAATTTTATGTTTATAAAAATAAGAAAAAAGCTTTTAATGTTTGTTTTGCTTTGAAATCAATTTTATCCTGCATAAATTTCCATTTGCAATGGATTAATCAGCATGCCTTAAATTAAGACCTGCCCCTTAATGCATTTATTATGGTATATTTGAAGTTCCAGTTTATTAATGGAAAGCATTAACATCAATTTTTAATGGTAAGTTAATGGGAAGAGTTACCTAAATGCTTAAAGCATTGCTGTGTCAATGATCAGGGCTGGAAATGCAGTGTATTGTAAAGGTATATTTGGGATTTCAAAAGCTATAAAAAAATATATACAGTAGAATCTCTGTACATTGACCACCCAAGGGATTGTAACAAACTGGTTACATACAGAGGTAGTCAACTTACCTAAATACTTAAAGGTAACCTAAATACTTTAGAGTTACCTAAATACTTAAAGCATTGCTGTGTCAATGATCAGGGCTGGAAATGCAGTGTACTGTAAAGGTATATTTGGGATTTCAAAAGCTGTAAAAAAATATATACAGTAGAATCTCTGTACATTGACCACCCAAGGATTGTAACAAACTGGTTACATACAGAGGTGGTCAACTTAAGAACTAGGCCTTCCAGTTGATCTCTGGAATTTAGATCAACTTAAGGAGGTGATCTTCATAGGGCAGTGATCAACTATGGAGGTTCTACTGTTCTACATATTTTTTCTAGAACTTGGGAAAAACACAATCGAATCTCAGAACAAGTAGTAGATATTATGCACATTCGTATTTACAATGCATTTTCATTTCTTACAAGAAAAGAAACGTTAAACAACGTACTCAAAGCTGCTGCTCCTACATGTAGCTAAAGTATAACCATTAATTTAAAATCCTCGGGCTAATGCCCTTAGTATCTAATTTAGGAAGAATTTTTAAAGTATCAGTTTAGTAGCCCTACGTAAGCGTAATCTTAAACCAATAATTTCCTTTTGCACATTCAGATTTCAAAAAAATCTAAAATAGAACGAAACAGAACTCATTGAGGCTTTACAAAAACTTTCCATTATCTATAGCAGAGTTTCTGGACAGTGGCCCTATGGGCGTGTGGGGTTGGATTTATTGTAGGGGCTGTCCCAGGCACTGACACACCCCACTTCTAACCAAAAGATGCCAGTAGCACCCCTTTAGTCGTGACGGTCAAAATATCTTCTGATATTGCCAAATTTTCCTGGGATTTGAAGAAATCACCCCTCGTTGATAACTTGTGATCTACAGAATAAAGCCTAAGATAAGACTCATCATTGTCTGGCCATGGTTTTTCCCCAGACTCACCCCTGCTGCTCCCTCCCCAGCCCACAAACCTTCAAGGCTCCCACACTCTCCTAAAGCTGTCCCCCCTTGACCTTTCCACCCTCCAGCCCTGCAGCCACTCATTGTAGTCTCTACACCTGTTTAATTTAAGCCCATTTCAGTCACTGTACTCCGTATGTCATATTTTACATCTCTCTCTCCCATGCCAGCCTTTGAGCTTTGGAAATGACAACCACGCTTTTCTGTTGCCTCTCCTTGTCACTGAGCACAGGGTAAGAAAAGCACTCAAAAGACTAAAATTTTAAGAGTAAAATCACACTTACCTCCCTAAAGTGATAAGAATCAGAACAGACATCACCTTGGGGGAGACAGGGGATTTAACAGGGAAGGTGGACAGAGAACTTTCTGGGGTGATAGACATGGTCTAGAGATCGCCACCCAGGTATTGGTTACACAGGTGTACGTATTTGTCAAACCCCATCAAACTGTGTAATTAACATCTAAACTTTTACTCAATCAAAGAAATCACACCTACCTCTTTTTGCAGCTTCATGCAATGGATTGTCAATGGACTCTGCCTGCTCAGCCACTAGATTGAAAACAAAAAGTGCAAACCCAATGTTGAAATGCCACCCATGATTCACAGAAGCACCACAGGCACCACGGGCACCCAAGGGCCTTGGACAATACAGTGTCCCTTACTTAATGTGGGCAAAAAATAACAGAAAAGCAAATGGATAGTCCCTGCTTTAAAAGGAACTGAATTAGTGGTAAATGAAACCAAGCCAAGCAATAAGGCAATACCACAGCAATGAACTGAAAGTGTAAACAAAAACAAACAGACCTGCATGACTGAGTTTACTCAAGTATTTAATAAACAGTCACAAAAATGCAAAGGAAAGGATCTGATGTTCATTTTTACATTCCATATAGCACCCTAATTTGAAGATGCCTGAAAATAAATCTGATTCTGTTTTGCATCTGCATATAGAAGGAGATAAGGGCAAATATTTTTGTCCTGTACTTAGGAACAAAAATAGCATACCTACCTACCTCTAAGGAAAGGAAACCATGTTCACTATCATCCTAGAATGCTCAAAGGAAGCCAGTTGTTCAGATAAACTTCCGGGTCACCTCCTCCCACCATTAAAGGGCTATTGCGGGACACTTCCTGGGCCACCAGGGGCCCATAGCAGCAGAGGCTCATCTTCCACCCTCAGAGTCTATCACCAAGGCAGGAAATGCAGTGCCCTCTAAAGATGTATTTGGGATTTTAAAGGCTTAGAAGAGTATAGAAATGTTTAAAATCTTTTTTGGCAAATAACAGCAATACTTGAGAGGTTGAAGCGGGCGAACTTCTTGAGCTCAAGAGTTCGAGACCAGCCTGAGCAAAAGCGAGACCCCCCTCTGTAGTAAAAATAGAAAAACTAGCTAGGCATGATGGCAGGCACCTGTAGTCCCAGCTAGATGGGAGGCTAAAGTAAGACAATTGCTTGTAACCCAAGAGTTGAGGCTGCTATGAGCTATGATGCCATGGTACTCTACCCCAGGGCAACAGACTGAGACTCTGTTGAAAACAAACAAACAAACCCCCAAACTGTAACACCATTAGACCAGGGCAAGCAGAGATCCTGTGCTGGACCCCAAGCCTAAGCCCTCACCCCCCATGCTCCAGGAGCTCCTCAGTACCTTCTCTAAAATTGTCCAAGTCTCTCTCCAGTGCCTAGAACTGGTCCCTGATGCTAGCACTACTGCTTTAAGAATTCATCAGAGGCTCGGCGCCTGTGGCTCAATCCGCTAAGGCGCCAGCCACGTACACCTAAGGTGGCGGGTTCGAATCCCCAGCCTGGGTCCGCCAAACAACAATGATGGCTGCAACCAAAAAATGGCGGGGCATTGTGGCGGGCACATGTAGTCTCAGCTACTTGGGAGGCAGAGGCAGGAGACTCACTTGAGCCCAGGAGTTGGAGGTTGCTATGAGCTGTGATGCCATGGCACTCTACCCAGGGGGATAGCTTGAGGCTCCGTCTCAAAAAAAAAAAAAAAGAATTCATCAGAGAGCCAGATTTGTGGCTCACACCTATAATCCTAGCACTTGGGAAGCCAAGGCGGGTGGATCACCTGAGCCCATGGGTTGGAGACCAGCCTGACCCAGAGTGAGACCTCCTCTCTAAAAATAGCCAGGCACCTGTAGTCCCAGCTACTTGGGAAGGTGAGGCAAGAGAATTGGTTAAGCCCAAGAGTTTGAGGTTGCTGTGAGCTATTATGCCACAGCACTCTACTTCGGGTGACATAGTGAGACCCTGTCTCAAAAAAAACAAACAAACAAAAAAAAAAAAAAGAACTCATCTGATGCCAAAATCTAAGGGAATCTTAAAAGTGATCTAAGTCAACCCTGTCATTATACCGAAGGGGAAACTGGTGTTTAATTAAGGTGCTCTATTATCAGGAAGTGAAAGAAAAGGATTAAAAAGGACCTTGTTGACCAATCCTGTGCTCTTTTGGCTTTACTCTGCTGGTTTCTACATAAATGTTTTGGTCTGCTTTTTTCCTCTTCCAGTTAGAAGCATCTTCATGGCTAGAGCTAGTTTCATCATTCAAGCTTCCCAAACTATCATGATAAGCCTGCCCCAAATACAAATTAATAAGGCTTCATCAAGAAAGAAAGGCTAATCTAAGAAATGACTCGGGAGATTTAGCTTAACAGCATTACAAAAAATTGTTGTAAGAGTTGAACAAAGTAAACCATAGGCATTTCCTTAGAAATCTTGGGTTCTTTCAAAAATGCTACAATACATTCCCTTAGACCAAGGAGTCCCAAGCACATCTGGTGTCCAGCCATTTTATTAACAGAAAGGTCACAGAGTGGAAAATGTCCAAGACTGTCCTAAACAACTCTATAGTTTTTTCAGTTTATAATCGCAAGTAGAAAGGCCTCAAGAACCAGATTACGGAAAGTGAACAAAGTATAAAGTAAACCCACTTGGGCAACACTCACCATAGTTGCTTGGAATTAGTCCAGTCCTGCCTTTGGAGGTGCCTTTCCACCAATTGGTATCACTCTGGTAAATGAAGAGGTAATTTAAGTGGGACCAAATCCAGTTTGCGTTCAATCACTTTTAAAACCTTTTAGTTCCTAGGGCACACCTGTCCTACAAAATGACCCTCCGCCCTCCCCACATTCATCAATCCTCACATGCTAGCTATGAAGGTCCATTTCCCTTATCATTAAATTGCAAATATATATGCGTCTGTCTGCAACAAATCAAATGTGCTTCATCACAGAGCCTCAACAACCAAACAAAGCAAACAGATAATATGCAGGAGAAGAAAAATAACTACATTAGTTTAAACTTGTTATATGATTTTTTTGTCTGGAGTTTAATTTCTCTTAGCTTCAAGGCATTTCTTTTGGAGGGAGCATGGGGAAGTGGTTCTAAAGACTTCCTTATGTTGTCTTAATTTGGGGGGGTAATTTTTTATTATAGAAAAATTCAAACCTACACTAAAGTAAAAAGAACAATACAATAAGCTTACATATATACTCATTTCCCAACTGCACAAAGCATCAACTCATTTCCGATACTGTTTGGTCTATGCCTGCCGCAACCTCCCTCACCTAATGGATTATTTTGAAATGAATTCTAGACATCATACTATTTCATCTATAAATATTTCAGTACATATTTCTGAAAGATAATGACTTTTTCTAAAACAATTATGCCATTATCACACAGCTTATTTTTTCACCAATAATTCCTTAATATCATCTGATATCTAGATCAATGCTCAAATTCCCCAATTGCTCCGTAATTTGAGATTCACATAAGGACCATACAATATGATTGATTGATTTGTCTCTTATGTTTCTTTTAATTCATTCCGTTTTAGCTCTTAAATATTTGGTAAAGAAACCAGTTTGTTCTATACTTTCAGATGCTATAGATTTTGTCTGTTGCAGCACTGTTATCATTAAACCTGTTCCTCTATTTCCCTGTATTGACTATAAATTATTTGTTAGTGAGCCTTACTTAGACTCAGCTTCAAATTTTGGGGCAAGGCTATTTTACAAGTAGTTTTGATTTCTCTTACTGGGAAACACATAATGTCTGGTTGGCATATTTTTGTATTATTAGTAGCCAGTGATGATCAACGTCTGGGTCCATTATTTTGTAGAAGCTGCAAAATGGTGACATAATTCTATCACCCCTTCTTCATTTAAATAACTAGAATATGTCTTTGAAGAGAAACTTTCCCTCATCAACTCTAAGGTTACCTAGAGACAAAGCTCATAGGCAGAAAAAAAAGTTGATTCTTTTCCTTAACAGTTGTCAGAATGAAAAGTAGGTTCCCTAGCATTCTCTTATGCTAACCAATCATGCTGGCTTGCTTTGATGTAACATTAGGAACTTGTAAAATTTAAACATATTTAATGCGTTTGAATCCTTGAGAGTTGTTGCCCTAACTGATACTCAAATCATCTGATGTCTGTCTGGCCAGTGGGAGCCTCTTCTAGTTAACTTGAGTCTTTTCTATATGACCCTACTAGTCTTTGGGAGCTTCTTTGTTTTTTAATCATAAAATGTTCTGGATTTGATATGTACACCTGCTGCCTCAGAGCTGGTACTGGCTATTTCTCAAAGGAAAGAAACAACATAATTATTATTATGTTGTTTCATTTTTTGTAGGCCCTGTCAAAAAGCAGAGCAGGAAATAGTTTTATTTTGTTTTGTTTTAGATAAAATATAATAATCCTTCCGATTCAAATGAAAGATAACATAGCTTTTACTTAACATTATTAATCTTACATCTATATACCCTTTTTGCCATGCTGAAAATCCTGGTTTATCAACATCACTGATCTAATGACTCATTTGCTCTAAACCACAATACACATACAACAGTCTGAGAATTAGCAATGCCAGCACTTCTCTAACATGATCATGATTTAAACAGTTTATTTTTGGGCATTGTAGCAGGTACCTGTGGTCCCAGCTACTCTGGAGGCTCAGGCAAAAGAATTTCTTGAGCCCAAGAGTTTGAGGTTGATGTGAGCTATGACACCACAGCACTCTACCCAGGGCAACAGAATGAGACGAATTATTAAAGAAAAAAAAAGTTTAATTATTTGTTTCTTTTTGTACTTTATATATCTACTAGGGATGTTCAATCAAACTGCTAAGTTTGCTAAGTTTTTTTGCAGTTTTTGGCCGGGGCTGGGTTTGAACTCGCCACCTCCAACGCATGGGGCCGGTGCCTACATCTTTGAGCCACAGGCCAAACTGCTAAGTTTTAAAGACACTTGGAATACTCCCTTTCTGTGTGATTGTACCAATTACCAGGATACAACTAAGCTAATTGAATTCATTCTGCTTTTAACTTTTAGGAATTGCTTTTTACTATTTAAATTTATAACTAAGTAAAAGTTTATATAATTCCAAAGTCAAATCTTCAAAACAAGGTATAATTTATTTTTATTTATTTATGTGATACAGAGTCTCACTATGTCACCCTCTGTAGAGCACTGTGCTGTCACAGCTCACAGCAACCTCCATCTCTTTGGCTTAATCAATTCTCTTGCCTTAGCCTCCTAAATAGCTATGACTACAGCTGCCACAATGCCTGGCTTTTTTTTGTTGCAGTTGTCACTGTTGTTAGGCAAGGCCTGGGCTGGGTTTGAACCCACCAGCCCTGATGTATGTGGCCAGTGCTATAACTGCTAAGCTACAGGCATCAAGTCAACAAGGTATAATTTTTTAAAAAGTCCATCTTCCATCTATCTTCATTCTGTCCTACTCCCTTTCCTCTACATAGAGTAAAAGTAAATTTTATGACTCATCCTTTGACCTTTTATTTTATTCTTTTATTTATTTTTGAGACAGTCTCACTATGTCATCCTCCGTAGAGTGCTGTGACGTCACAGCTCACAACAACCTCAAACTCTTAGGTTGCCTCAGCCTCCCTAGTAACTGGGACTGCAAGCACCTGCCACAATGCCCAGCTATTTTTTGGTTGTAGTTGTCATTGTTATTTGGCAGGCCTTGGCTGGGTTTGAACTCGCCAGCTCTGGTGTATGGGTCTGGCACCTTAGCTGCTCAGCACCAGACCTTTTAAATTGGGGAAAATAGGTATATGTATATCCTCTCACTTTTCCTTAGGTAAGAGAGGGCACAATACCTACATTTTTTCACATTGCTCTTCTTTCACTGAAATTACTGAAATTATGCCATAATACCATATGGAGATAATTCCTCACTCCTTTCCATAGCTGCATAATATTTTATTTGTGGACAGACTAAAGCTTATTCAACTACTGTCTTACTGATAGAAAAGGTTACTTTTAATCTTATGCTACTATAAATTGTGCTAAAATGGATAGACTTGTACATATGTACTTCTATATACATATACATTTAAATAATTTACAATAATACAGCTACATAAAACAGTCTTATGTATTATTAGTACATAGATAATGCTGTAAAATTTTGGCTGGGCTTACCATGTCAGTAATGTAAATAATATCACCTTCTTCAAAGTACAATTCATCTGGCTGGAAGAAAAAAAAAAGGTTTGACCCCATGTAATTTTTTTTTAAGAATTAGAATATAATGATTTATTTAATTATATAGATTGCAAATCATAACATATCCCTATAAACAACGTAATGTGAGCTATATAACAAAACATTATTGACAAATTAATAGATGAATAGAAGACTGAACATTTCTGATAATGAACTTCAAAGAATTACATATAAATCAAGTAAGGATTCCCTCCACACACACATATCTTATATTCTTCCACAACAAAAGCACGACATTTTTACATATTAAAACTGTTTCCAAAAAGTGATATATACTTTTTCATAAAAGGATAAGTATCTAGAATTAAAACCATGAAAAATAGCCAGAAGCTTGGTTGTCTCATAAACAAGCCCTCAATCCTGAAACACTTTAAGATCCACATCTGCTATATGCTTACTTTGAGAAATCCATTATCCTAGCTCTTCATATTTAGAAGGAATGAGTATTTCGTGTATAAAAATAATTAATACATAATTCAACCATTAATAAGTCTAAAGAGCTAAAACATAAGAGGCAGTCCAAAGACCACAGGTAGTGCAAAGGGGTTACCTAATTAAACAGACCATATATGCTCTGGCCTATACCAACAAAACAGCCTACAAACTCTCTGCATAAAGCCAGGCACTTTAATCAAACATCTTTCTTCCCATCAGTAGATAATAGCTTATCATAACTTTCTTAGTAAATAGGATGATGGCTATTGAGAGCAAATTTTAGAAATGTTTCATTCATTCATCATCATGTTGAATGAAAAATATAGGGCACAAAATTTCACATAGGATAAGATCACAATTATGCAAATTTTCCAAATCTCCTATCTGAAAGCGTGCATTACTTTCACAATTTTGGCAGAAAAAAATACCTTTCAAAGAAAGGCTTTCATATTTCTGATCATAGTCACTATTCCTTACAAATAAAAATTATGCTAATGAAACAAATTAGTTCATCCATTCATTTTTTCAAGTTATTTACCTCCTCTCAGTAGCAGATTAGGGCAGTAAACATGGCCCTGCATTAGTAATTTATTTCAGTTCAAAGCTCATCTATATTATTATTATAGCTATTGCCCCCTGGTTCTAAATGAAAACTAAATCAACTATACCATACTTTAAGCAACCAAATACATGAGTATTTATAAGCAATATGCATTCAAATATAAAAATTAGCAGATGATGGTTAATGAAACCCCCTCAAAAAGGCAAAAAGTCCTTTAAAAGGCATTCCTGCAGCATTTGCTATATTTATATTTCCACTTACAGAGACAGCATAAGCTTTGCAAAATGAAATTTATTAAGCCAGATGACATATATTTTAATATTATTTGAAATAAGTTTTTCTTTTTTTCTGTTTATTATTTGAATTTAAGAAAAAGAAATTAAAGACCTCTAAGATTTTCTCAAATTTGCCTCTAAGATGTTCTGATGGTGGATGACTAATATCACTACTAATATGTAATGAATACACAAAGTGACTGGGAAACAAACTACAGTAGAATCTCTGTCAGTCAACCACCCAAGGAACTGTAACAAACTGGTCAACATACAGAGATGGTCGCCATAAGGCACTAGGCCTACTATACTGATACATATACGTGATGCATGTTTGGTCCAGACTAGGTGAACTTGAGGTGGTCAATGTAGGAACGTGGTCAACTATGGAGGTTCCACTGTTTCCTTCAGATTTCCTTGCTGTGATCTAGATCACTTTCAAGAGGCCAGAAAGAGAACTCACTCCCCACCACAGCTGGATGCCTCAGCCATGTCCCATAACAGTAAGGGTGACCTTTGCTGGCAATTTTAACACCATTTGTCATCTCTCCTTTAGATAAGATAAAGGCAGGGGAGGGGAGAATACAAGAAGACAATGTGAGGAAAACAGGATGTATGCGAACTGCACCATTTTCCTGGAGTGACTCTTCATTTCCTGGATTTTTGAAAGAGTCTACCGCCTTGCAGAGATCTGTCCTGCCTTAGGGCTGTCCTGGCCCACATTCTTACTGAATACATCTCTAAAAGTTAATCTTGCCCAATTATGTCTTACTAAGTAATCCTCCTCAGTCAGTGTTTTTAGAGAAGTTAAGGAGTTTTAGCTTACGGTTTTAGCCTCTTTCTAAAAAATCACAAAAGTCAAGTGTCTCTAAATGTCCACATTTAATAAGACCACTCACCCTTGAAACAAAAAGGTTACAAAAAAGTACCAAATAAATAGGTCCTAAAAACAAAGTGCACACACGAAATCCTGTGATTAGTCTTCTTTATAAAATAAAATCTGGGTAAAATAGGGAGTAACTGCTTAATGGGTATAGGGTTTTATTTTGGGCTCATAAAAATGTTTTGCAATTAGACAGAGGTAGCGATTGCACAACTTCGTGAATGTACTAAACGCCACTAAACTGATCACTGTAAAATGGCTGATTTTATGTTATGTCAATTTTGTCTTAATTTTTAAAAATGCAATAAACCCCAAGACAGTACAAACTTTCAATGTCTTTTAAGCAATTCTTGCCCTTTGTGGTTTGGTAAAGTGCATCATTTGGAAAATGCCACTAAGTCCAGTTATTTCACTACTCAGTGCTGTTTTGGTTTTTAAATTGATGGCTGCTGCTCAGTAATGGTATCGGCCACAAGCCTCCCATTAGGTCAGACTTGTTTCTCAACAGAGGCAACAGCTCTCCATTTCAGGCAGGTGAAAAAAGGTTATTTCTTCACCCTGAGGAATTATAGCACACAGCTGATTCTCTCTTAACTTCACAGTTCCCAGATGCACAGTCCTACCCCCTGTACAATACCTTCTTCCAAAGAAAGTAGGGGCACTTTCCCTAATTCAGCTAAGCAGGTGGTCTACCAAAGTTTTCAGACTGCTGGTAGCTACACAGACAACAAAGCATTTTCATGATTTTAAAAACCGATTTTAGGGACAGTGCCTGTGGCTCAATGAGTAGGGCGCCGGCCTCATATACCGAGGGTGGCGGGTTCAAACCCGGCCCCGGCCAAAACTGCAACAAAAAATAGCCAGGCGTTGTGGTGGGCACCTGTAGTCCCAGCTACTTGGGAGTCTGAGACAAGAGAATCAGCTAAGCCCAGGAGTTGGAGGTTGCTGTGAGCTGTGACTCCACGGTACTCTACCAAGGGCAATAAAGTGAGACTCTGTCTCAAAAAAAAAAACAAAAAAAAAACAATTTTACCTATAATATTCACATTTTCCATTAAGAAGCTATGACAAAGATACTTGATGTAAACTGTTCGATGAGGAGCTGCTTTTAAATTCCTGGCATCATATTCATGGAACAGAAATGGAAAAATAGTGATATAATAAAGTAAGCACTTCTCTATTTCCAGTTTGTTCTTTGGTTTTGAACCACATTCCTCCTTTCCTCTCTCCTTGAAGAACCACAAGATAAAAGAACAACTAAGCTGTTGTCCACTGGACTGTGCCAGCCATGAGCACAAACTTCGGATCCTATATTCCCATTCCCATTCCATATAATCTTGGTAACATAATTCTGAGGGCATTCATTTTGTTGGTTTATGCAAATATTTTATGAAAAGTTTAGAAAAACCATTATCTATTTGTGAAAGTTTGCAGATTTGTTAACATGGAGCCCCCAAAAATTAATAAAAAGAAAAAAATCTCCATAGACATTTTTTTTTCTTATGAAGATGTTTTTATTTTTTTAAATTATTTTTTATTAAATCATAACTTTGTACATTGATGCATTTATGGAGTTCAGCGTACTGCTTTGATATACAATGTGAAATGCTTACACTGAACTAAGTAACACAATCATCACAATTATACTCATTTCTTAATAGTTTTGAATGTACCATTGCATCATGCACTTAGGTGAGGTGCCCCTGAATACCCTCCCTCCTCACATATCCTCCCTCCCCTCCTCTCTCTCTCCTTTTCCCTTCTACTTTCTGGACCATAGTTATGTTTTACCATTTGTATGAGTGTGTAGGTGATTATATATTGATTTCATAGTAGTATTGAGTACATTGGATACTTTTTTTTTCCATTCTTGAGATACCTTACTAAGAAGAATATATTCTAGCTCCATCCAGGTAACATAGGAGTTGTGAAGTCTCCATCCTTTTTTATGGTTGCATCATATTCCATGGTGTACATATATCACAATTTCTTAATCCATTCATGGGTGGATAGGCACTTGGGCTGTTTAATAGGTCTTAGCTATTATGAATTGGGTTGCAATAGACATTCTGGTGCAAATGTCTTTGTTGTAAAATAATTTTTGATCATTAGTAGTAATAATTTTTGATACCTAGTAGAGGAATTGCAGGATCAAATGGTAGGTCTACTTTTAGTTTCCTGAGTGTTCTCCAAACTTCTTTCCAAAAAGGTCATATTAGCTTTCATTCCCACCAGCAGTATAGAAGTGTTCTCTTCTCTCTGCATCCACACCAACAACTGTAGTTTTGTGATTTTGTGATGTGGGCGAATCTTACTGGAGTTAGATAATATCTCAGAGCAGTTTTGATTTGCATTTCTCTGATGATTAAGGATGATGAGTATTTTTCCATGTGTTTGTAGGCCATGCAGCTGTCTTCA
>CAUYQV010073784.1:0-10762 GCA_963574575.1 Galagoides demidoff | reverse complement strand
TGTTTTGTTTTTGTTTTTGAGACGGAGCCTCAAGCTATCCCCCTGGGTAGAGTGCCATGGCATCACAGCTCATAACAACCTCCAACTCCTGGGCTCAAGTGAGTCTCCTGCCTCAGCCTCCCAAGTAGCTGGGACCACAGGTGCCCGCCACAATGCCCGGCCATTTTTTGGTTGCAGCCATCATTGTTGTTTGGCGGGCCCGGGCTAGGGATTCGAACCTGCCACCTTAGGTGTACGTGGCTGGTGCCTTAGCCTATTAAGCCTCAGGCACCAAGCCTGTTTTGTTTTGTTTTAAGTGTGTTCTGCATTGGACAAATGGAAGCCTTCATGTTTTAAGGTATGTTGGGGTCTTTTCCTGCCTTCCTCCTCTATCCTCTCCCCTGAATCTATTTGTCCAATAGTATACTGACTCATTAAACCAGTCAATCTTTCAGTTTATCCAACAAATGTTCGCAGAGCACCAAACACATGCCTGCCCCTGTTGTAGGCACTGGGGGGTACAGCGGTGAATACCACAGATAGAGATCCCTCACCTGCCCTGTGGAACTTCCACTCCAGTTGGGCAGGCTAACTACACACCAGAGGCATTAAGTGAAATAAGTAATACATTAAATTGTGCAAAGTGCTATGGAGAATGCTCTGCAGGGAATGGGGATGGGGGGGGTGATTATTTTTGTTGGATAAGGAGAGCTGTAATTTTAAATAATGTGGTCATGGAACGGCCTAATGAGAATGTGACATTTGAGCCAAGACCTGAAAGGGAAGTGGGAAGCCATGTGGATTTCTGGAGGAATTGCATCCTGAGCTGAGAGAACAGCAAGGGCAAAGGCCTTGAGGTGGGACTTGCCTGGTAAGTTCCAAAGGTCAGCAAGGAGGCTAGTGTGGCCACAGCCAGGGGATGGATGTGGAGATTGGGAGGGGAGGTCAGAGAAGTGACATTAACAGGGAGCAGTGGTGTAGGCAAATCACTTAGCGGTCTTTTATTTGTTTGTTTTATTTTTTGCAAAGAGCTCTCTCCATGGTCTTATTATTATTTTCTGTTTTTAGAGACAGGGTCTCACCCAGTCACCCAGGCTAGAATGCAGCTAGACAATCATAGTTCACTATACCCTTGAGTTCTTGAGCTCAAGTGATCCTCCCTCCACAGCATTGGTTCTCAACCTGTGGGTCACGACCCACAGGAACTGTATTAAAGGCTTGCGGCATTAGGAAGGTTGAGAAACCCTGCTCCATAGCCTCCCACATTGCTGGGATTATAGGCCTGAGCCCTACTCATAGGAAGAGTCTTTTAGATTATGTGAGGACTTTGGCTTTCCACTCTGCGAGGGAGATAGGAATATGGGAGGCTTTTACACAAAGAAGTCACACCTGAGTTAGGTTTGAATAAAGGGAAAAGCCTTCAAAGTCCTCTTTCCCTTTAGCTGGGAAAGAACTAAAAGCTCTCTAGTTCAGTGGTTCTCAACCTTCCTAATGCTGCGATGTATTTTCATTGTTACAAAGGGGTCACGACCCACATGTTGAGAACTGCTGCTCTAGTTTATAAACAAACCACTCAGTGAGATTTCCTTTGCTCACAAATTTGCAATCTGGGCAGGGGTCAGCAGGGATGGCTCATCCTTGCTCTACTTGACATCCTCTGGGGCAGCTTTTTTTTTTTTTGAGAGAGAGTCTCACTATGTTGCCCTCGGTAGAGTGCTGTGCCGTGGCATCACAGCTCACAGCAACCTCAAACTCTTGGACTTAAGCCATTCACTTGTCTCAGCCTCCCAAGTAGCTGGGACTACAGGCACCCACCACAATGCCTGGCTATTTTTTGGTTGCAGTTGTCATTGTTTTTAACCCAGCATTCTAGGTATATGTGGCTAGTGCCTACCCACTGAGCTACAGGTGCCGCCCCTCTGGGGCAACTAGAAGGCTATGGGCTGGAATGATTCAAAGCTTCCTCATTCACCCATCAGGCGGTAAATGCTTCCTGTTAGCTGGGACCTCACCTGGAAGCTATGGCTGGAATATCTATTTATAATCTTTCCATATGGCTGCTTAGACTTCCTCATATCATGGCAGGTAGGACCCAAAAGCCAAGGGAGGGGAGAGGGAGGAGAAAGGAAGGGGAAAGCAGAAACTTGTCTCCTTTTATGACCTACCTTTGGAAGTCATGCCCTGTCACTTCCACATTTGCCTCTTTGGGTGTGTGTGTATGAAGACTATCAGAGTCCTGCCCAATTTCAAGGAGAGAGAAAAACTCCGTTTCTTGATGGAAGGGCATGTTTCCATAAGAAAAAGCATATGAGATCCAAAACATTACTGGGCCATTTTGGGAAAATAACATCTATCACACGCTTCAGATCTTGGAGCTTTCCCCATGAGCAGCATCTGGGAGCCATAGGCTTTAGGATACCAGAGAAGAAACGCTTATTTTATTAACAAGGAGAGAGTGTTCAGCAAAAAAAAAAAAAAAAGCAGAATGTGCATGAACCCTATTCTAGTAAGTGGCCACGCTGGCCACTTTGTCCTGCTTATGTGTTTGGACATTTTACTTCTGTTGACTCACATTACCTACTGCCCACAGTTGGGGACAATTGCTCCTAAGCTATTCACAGCTACCTTCTTGTGATCTGATTTTTCTCTCTAATCCCCTTTCACCCACTCTGACTCCTAGTATGGTGGGTTTATTCGTCTAGCTGGCATCCCTGGAACACTGAAGGCAGAAAATCCCTTTAAGTCAAGCCGAGGCCAACCTGGAATCAGGTGATGGAAATAACAATCCAAATCCCAAGCATGATGTACAGCTGCTGCCTAGCTCTTATTGCAACGTCTCAACAGCCTCGTTAAATGGGCTCCATTGTTTGCCTATAAGGTAGTAGTTAGGATTCCAGGCTCTGGAACCAGCCTGCCTGAGTCCAAATCCTGACTCCACCATTTACCAGCTGTGTGAACTTGGGAAAGTTACTTGATCTCTCTGTAGCTTAGAGAGTTGATTTTAAAAAGGCACTGTGGTAGACTAAATTGTTTCCAAAGCTCTTCTCCCTTCTTGTTACAGAATTATACATATATCTATGACTTTACCCTAAGACTTTACAAGAGTCTGCTAAATACATTTCCTGGCCCATTGATGGTTTGGGCTTGGTCACGTGACTTCCTTTGGCCAATAGGCTGCGAGTGTGCTGTTATACTCTCTCTCTCTCTCTCTCTCTCTCTCTCTCTTTCACACACACACACACACACACACACACACACACACACATGATGACCAAACTCAAAGTGCCACCTGGTGGTATGACAAAATAAGTGAATCTGAATCAGATCAAGCTTCCAGATGTAATAACTGGTTTTATTTATGGCTGACAGGAAAGGCAGTGGACAAATATATGTTAACACCACGAGGAATCAATCAACCCAATATAGACTGTGGGAAACTCCAGACCAGTGCTGTCCAATAGAACTTTCTGTGATGTTGAAAATGTTCTATATCTGAACCGTCCTTGTGGCAACTGAGCACTTGAAATGTGGTGTGACTGAGGGACTGGCTGATTTATGTATTTAGGGGTAGCTTTTTAAAAAAACTGAGGCAAGGGCGATGCCTGTGGCTCAGTGGGTAGGGCGCTAGTCCCACATACCAAGGGTAGTGGGTTGGAACCTGGCCCTGGTCAAACTGCAACAACAACAAAATAGCTGGGCGTTCTGGTGGGTGCCTATAGTCCCAGCTTCTCAGGAGGCTGAGGCAGGAGGATCGCCTAAGCCCAGGAGTTAGAGGTTGCTGTGAGCTGTGACACTCTAGCACTCTGCCGAGGGCAATAAAGTAAAACTCTGTCTCTAAAAAAAAAAAAAAAAAAAAAAAAAAAGGAGGCAAAATTCCCATCGCTTACAACTATCTATTTTAAAGTGTCCAATTTGGAGGCATTTAATACAATCATAGTGTTGGTGCAACCATCATTTCCATTGATAATCCTCACCCCTTGACAGGGCTGGGAGTTACCACCTGGTACAGACCTTCTTCCATCATTTCCATTGTCAGTTCCAAGACAGTTTCATTACCCCCCAAGAAAACCCCATACTCTTGGTCAGGTGACCCATTAAGCCAGGCATCCTCAAACTTCAGCCCACAAGCCACATGCAGCCTGTCTAGAACATTTATCCAGCCCACCAGGTGTTTTTGCCATCGCTGCCTGTCCTGCTTAGCAGCCAACTCATCCCAGGGCCTGCAGTCCAGCCCTCCAATGGTCTGAGAGACAGTGAACTGGCCCCCTGTTTAAAAAGTTTGAGGACTCCTGCATTAAGCAGTCACACCCCATCTCCACTAAGCCCCCAGCGTCTGACGACCTCCAATGTGCCCCTATGGATTTACCCATTCTGGATTTCTTTCTTTCTTTCTTCCTTCCTTTCTTTTTTTTTTTTTTGAGATAGAGTCTCAAGCTATTGCCCTGGGTAGAGTGCCGTGGCATCACAGCTCACAGCCATCTCCAACTCTTGGGGTTAAGTGATTCTCTTTCCTCAGCCTCCCAAGTAGCTGAGACTACAGGCACTTGCCATAATGCCCAGCTATTTGTTGTTGTTGTTGCAGTTGTCATTGTTGTTTCAGCTGGCCTGGGCCGGGTTCAAACCTGTCAGCCTTGGGTGTATACGGCTGGTGCCCTACCCACTGAGCTATGGACAAAACCCTATTCTAGATATTTCATATAAATGGAATTGGACAATATGTGGCCTTTGGGTCAGGCTTCTTTCACTTTGCATAATTTTTCAAGGTCCACCCACATTTTCGCATGCAACAGGGCTTCATTTCTTTCTGTGACTGAACAATGTTTGATTCTACAGATGGACACATTTTGTTTATTTATCCATTCAAGTTGACAGACATTTGGGTTGTTTCCGTCTTTTTGGATATTGTGAATAGTGCCGTCGTGAACATTTGCATGCAAGTATTTGAGTATTCATTTTCAGTTCTTTTGGATGTATGCCTAGAGTTGGAATTGCTGGGTCACATGATAATTCTATGTTTAATTTTTTGAGGAGCCACCAAACTGTTTTCCATAGCAGCCGCACCATCTTATAATCCCACCAGCAATAGACAAGGGTTCCCTGAGCATTATAGATCCATAGTGATGGGGGGAGGAGAAGGGCCTCTCCTTCTGCCCTAAAGTTGAGTATCCACAATAGAATCCTCAGCCCTTGATCAGGGCTGGGAGTTACCACCTGGTACTGACGTCCTGAGCCTCACTAGGATTAGAGTGTCTCTTTTATCCTCTTTGGGTTGATGATAAAAGGCTGCTTTCTCTTCTAGCTTCTAACTGAATGACTGCCCTGGAAGGAGGAGTCTGCCCTGGAATTGGGGGAGAGGATTTTCCCATCACAATTAAGACAGGCCAGTGGATCAGACACTAGTCTTAGAGTTTGAGAAACCTGGGTCAGATCCAGACTATGTCACTTACATAGTGCATGCCCTTGGGAAAGTTACATAGAGTCTTTCCAACTCATTTTTCTCTGTCTGTACAATGGGAACACTATAGTGCCTACATACCTGAGACTGTGGTGCTTGGAACTGGTCTGTTTGCAGTATTTGTTGTCATTCACTCGTTTATCCACTTGCTTATTCATTCAAACATTGATGATGAATCTTTTGCCTGCCAGTTGCTGGAGACACAACTTAATGAGAACTACCCCAGCCCACCCAGGGGCTCCAGTCTGGACGGTGGATGTACAAGGTTCAGACAAGCAGCTTTATTACCCAATGAGGACTTGTGTATGATCCATGCATGTGTTGATGACATAGTGTCAAGTCACAGGCTGCCATCAGCACACAAATCAGTATCCACCCATGTGGATGCTAATAAATACACATGTCAGCACGTGTCCTAGCATCAAGATCTATGTTTTAGCCTTAGGCATGCTTTGATAGTAGCAGGTTTATTGATGATGGCACGTGGACACATGTTGGTGCTGATAGTGACTGATAGTGACATCTGTAAACATTAGGGTTCTGTAAAAAGGGCAAAAGGGCACCTTGGGGCCTTCCCAGTCTGCCAATACAGAAAGAATCCAATAACAACCATCAGAGACCAGAAATTTTCTCATTTTATGTATAAACAGCAAGAATTTTGCACCATTTAAATGCACTCCAAATTTTCCAAGAAAGGAACTACATGTAAATCAAGGGGAAGATCATACCCTGTTTTGGACAGAAGTTGGTATTGGAAATATTCACCATTTCAGAGAATTATATTGCCAATGTCTGTCCCCTTATGTTATTTGAATACCAGACAATCTAAGCTGGTCACTTTGCTTTGCTTTGGCTTCTGTCATAGTCTACAAAGATATATGAATGTTCTTATTTAGTACTTAATTTAAGAAAAGGTCAAATATTAGGTTGGGTGTGGTGACTCATGCCTGTAATCCTAGCACTCTGGGAGGCCAAGGTGGGTGGATTGCTTGAGCTCAGGAGTTTCACACCAGCTTGAGCAAGCAAGACCCTGTCTCCATTAAAAATAGAAAACCTAGCTGGGCGATGTGGTGGGTGCCTGTAGTTTTAGCTACTGGGGAGGCTGAGGCAAAATGATCACTTGAGCCCAAGAGTTTGAGGTTGCTATGTGTTATGATGTCATGTACTCTACCCAGGGTGGCAAAGTGAGACTCTGTCTCAAAAAAAAAAAGTTGATTATTATATCAAGAAAAATAGACCTTTGACTGAATGAGATAAATTCAGTCAGAATGAGATGAGATAAATTATAGGCTTACCATCTGTCAGCCACAATTTCAAGATCCAAATAACTCTGAAAAGGGAGAGGATTGTTGTCTAATTTATTTGGTGGCAAGAATTGACCTGAGCTGATGCAAACCTGTTTTGGTAGACTGTATTTTCTATTCTACTTTGGTGTGAATAGGCCAAATTTCACTGCATAAATGTTGATGTGCCTATTCCTGCAATCCCAGCACTTTGGGAGGCTGAAACAGGACAATTGCTTGAGGCTAGGAGTTGGAGACCAGCCTGAGAAATATATCAAGACCTTGTCTCTCTGGCTCAGCACCTGTATCTCAGTGGTTAGAGCACCAGCCACATTAAAAAAAAAAAGTAGCCAGGCATTGTAGTGGGCTCCTATAGTCCCAGCTACTTGGGAGGCTGAGGCAAGAGAATCTTGTAAGCCTAAGAGTTTGAGGTTGCTGTAAGCTGTGATGCCACAGCACTCTACTGAAGGTGACATAGTGAGATTCTGTCTCAAAAAACAAAAACAAAAAAATACCTTGTCTCTAAAAAAAAATGTAAAAATTATCCATACATGGTGGTATGTAACTGTGGTGTCCTAGCTGGGAGGCTGAAGTGGGAAGAGTCCTTGAACTCAGGAGTTCAAGGCTGTGGTGAGCTATGACTGGGCCACTGTGCTCCAGCTTGGGTGACAAGCAAGACACTATCTCTAAAAAAAAATAATGTTGGCTCAGCGCTCATAGCATAGTGGTTACAGCACCAGCCACATACACCAAGGCAGGTGGGTTCAAACCCAGCCCAGGCCAGCTAACCAATGACAACTGCAACAAAAAATAGCTGGGCATTGTGGTAGTCCCAGCTACTTGGGAGGCTTTAGCAAGAGAATCACTTAAGCCCAAGAGTTTGAGGTTGCTGTGAGCTGTGATGCCACAGCACTCTACCAAGGGTGACATAGACTCTGTCTTAAAAAACAAAAATAAAAAAAAGTAAAAAAAAAATAATGTTGATGTGTTTGACTCCAGGAGCCTCCCTGAGCCCAGCTGAGGTGGTACATCATTTATATGTCCCACCTTTTAAAAATCTAAACACCTCCTCAATTCCTACACACACACCTAGTAAGGACGGTAGACAGTAGTTTTGTTTGCTTGCTTTTTTCCCCATATTACAGATAATGTATTGCAATGATTTTTATCAGAG
Source organism: Galagoides demidoff (assembly GCA_963574575.1). Taxonomy (NCBI): domain Eukaryota; kingdom Metazoa; phylum Chordata; class Mammalia; order Primates; family Galagidae; genus Galagoides; species Galagoides demidoff. The sequence continues at coordinate 2,871 of CAUYQV010073784.1, read as the reverse complement.
ATTGTATGTGCAGTTATGCGGTGTGAATTGCATTTTATGATAATAAAAGAAATGTTACAAAACATTCATTTTTATTTATTTATTTACTTTAAGGAGAAGTAGGCCAGGTGAGGTGGCTCATACCAGTGCTGTAATCCTAGTACTCTGGGAGGCTGAGGCGGGTGGATTGCTTGAGCTCAGGAGTTTGAGACCAGCCTAAGTGAAAGCGAGACCCCATCTCTACTTTAAAAAAAAATAAAAATAGAAAAACTGTGGCAAGAGGATTACTAGAGCCTAAGAGTGGGAGGTTGCTGTAAATTATGACACCAGAGCACTCTACACAGGGTGACAGCTGGAGACTGTCTCAATAAAAAAAAAGAAAGAAAGAAAGAAAAGGGAGAGTACTGGGTAGAATAGAGTTGAGAACTGAAGCCAGTGGCTTCCAAAGTACAGCTGCTGATCCCTACGGGCTCTCTGAGATCCTTTCAAGCATCCTTTGACCACAAGATCAAAACCATTTTTCATACCAATACTAAGATGATTTGCTCTTCTCTCTGATATACAATGAAGTTTTCCAGAGTTATCACTCAACCAGAGGTTAAGTGATAAGTAATAATATCCTTGCCATGATAGTAACATGTAACAGATTTAGTATGAATTTCTGAGCTCAAGAAGAAGTAAATTTTAAAAGAATGCCTCAGTGTGGCGGCGCCTGTGGCTCACTGAGTAGGGCGCCGGCCCCGTATACTGAGGGTGTTGAGTTCGAACCCAGCCCAGCCAAACTGCAACAAAAAAATAGCCGGGTGTTGTGGTGGTTTGGGAGGCTGAGGCAAAAGAATCGCCTAAGCCCAGGAGTTGGAGGTTGCTGTGAGCTGTGTGATGCCATGGCACTCTACTGAGAGCAATAAAGTGAGACTCTGTCTCAAAAAAAAAAAAAAGAAAGAAAGAAAGAAAGAAAGCCTCAGTTTAAATTTAAACAAGGGCAGATGCTGGTGCAGATTTGGAGAGAAGGGAACATTTTTGTGACTGTTGGTGGGATTGCAAACTAACACAGCCTCTTTGGAAAGAAGTATGGAGACTCCTCAGAGAACTCAAAATAGACCTTCCATTTGATTCTGCAATCCCTGAACTAGGCATCTGCCTGGAAGAAAAAAAATCATCTTATCATAAGGACATTTGCACTAGATTGTTTATTATAGCTCAGTTTACAATCACCAAAATATGGAAACAACCCAAGTGCCCATCAACCCATGAATGGATCAATAAACTGTGGTATATGTATACCATGAAATTCTATTCAGACATAAAAAGATGTCTGAAAAAGATTTTACATCTTTTGTCTTAATCTGGGTGGAGCTGAAACACATTCTTCTTAGTAAAGTATCACAAGAATGGAAAAGCAAGTATCCAATGTACTCAATACTGATATGAAGCCAGTAGACGGTCTAATACACATCCAAAGGAGAGAAAAACTCAATTCCATTCGAGTTGGGGGGAGGGGGAAGAGGGAGGCGGAGAAAGGAAGAGGGAAGGGACTGGTGTGCTCCCACCAAATGGCACAACGTACTGGCACCTCTTGGGGGGGGACACAACTACAAAGGGACTTTAACAAACACAAACATTATAACCTAATCGTTTGTACCCTCAGATTATAATTTTTTAATCTGAAATTTAAAAAAAATTAAATAAGATAAATATTGATAGCTACCCAGTGGTGTGGTGGTGCCAGTCTCTAGTGGCCCCGGGAGAGCCAACTGTTAAACTTTCAGGATCTTGTGAACAGTTATTAACCCTTCCGTAGTTTAAAACGGATCGCTGGTGAAGAGTATTTAAACTGCAGAATCAGAAAATACTATATGAAGGCTTTCTACCCTCTCCGGAGAGGTTTTTTTTTTTTTTTTTTTTTTTTGACAGGGTCTCAAGCTGTCGCCCTGAATAGAGCGCAGTGGCATCACAGCTCACAGTAACCTCCAACTCTTGGGCTCAAGCGATTCTCTTGCCCCAGCCTCCCAAGTAGCTGGGACTACAGGCGCCCGCCACAACTCCTGGTTGTTTTGGTTATAGTTGTCATTGTTGTTGGCAACCCTGGGCTGGATACGAACCCGCTAGCTCAGGTATATGTGGCTGGCGCCCTAGCGGCTTGAGCTACAGGCTCCAAGCCAGGAGAACTGTATATAATGCCATGAACAAAAGATTTTGGGGGCTTCTCATTTTAAGAGTATAAAGAAGTTCTGAGATTAAATTATTTGAGAACCAAACAGTAGTTTATCTATTCTTTCTTTCTTTCTTTTTTTTTTTTTTTTTTTGAGACGGAGTCTCACTTTATCGCCCTCGGTAGAGTGCTGTAGCATCACAGCTCACAGCAACCTCCAGTTCCTGGGCTTAGGGGATTCACCTGCCTCAGCATCCCAAGTAGCTGGGACTACAGGCGCCCGCCGCAGCGCCCCGCTATTTTTTTGTTGCAGTTTGGCCAGGCGGGTTTGAACCCACCACCCTCGGTATATGGGGCCGGCGCCCTACTCACTGAGCCACAGGCACCATCCTGTTTATCTACTCTAACCTAAAAAAAAAGTGGAACCCAAAGTAAGCCTGACATGCCCTCTGGTGGCACAAATTGGGATGATTCTGTTACTATACACAAACACACCTGAAAGGGTGTGTGTGTGTGTGTGTGTGTGTGTGTGTGTGTGTGTGTGTGTGTGTATTTGGTTCTGAAGAAACAGCAAACTAGGTTCGGTGCCTGTGGCTCAATCGGCTAAGGCGCCAGCCACATACACCTAAGGTGGCGGGTTCGAATCCCCAGCCTGGGCCCGCCAAACAACAATGATGGCTGCAACCAAAAAATGGCTGGGCGTTGTGGCGGGCGCCTGTGGTCCCAGCTACTTGGGAGGC